>VUYV01000002.1:10304519-10476974 GCA_008711295.1 Anarhynchus alexandrinus
AAAAAAAAAAAAAAAAAAAAAAAAAAAGCACACACACACAAAAAAAGCTTTTGATGATAACAATTTCCTGAATGTAAAAGTCCTCTCCTCTGGTCCTCCATGCCCTTGGCAATTCACACAGACCATTTGTATTCAGAAAGCCAGGTTTATGAAACTCCTGGAGTAACTCACCTTGAGTTGATGGAAGTCACTGAGAAGTGTGAGGGATTGACCTCCTGCTCTTTCATCATCTTTGAGGCTCTCCCATCACGTGCTGCCCCATCACTCTCTTCACACCACAGGCCCTGCCTGTTGACCTTGTTGCCAAGGTAACCTCTTCCCTGACAACACGATTTTCCTCGGTATGAGCTGGTTATTGTCTCAGATGTTTGTATTAAAATAGAAGACCATCTGCATTTAATGACCTTCTCTTATTAGGGCTTTGTTCTCATTTCATCTCAACACAGAAGTGAACAGACGCTGAAGAAGGTAAAAGGTCACACATCCAAAATAAAGTCAGCAGTTTAGCAGGGTTGGATACAGTTCATTGGGAAGAATGTATTAATTCTTCATGCATCAAAGACCTTCACGTTGTCAGAGGACTGCTTTGCTAAACGGAAGGGAGCAATAAACCCTTTCCCTAGATATGCTGTGCTGTAAACTGATTAAGTGGCATAGAACTAATTACAGCTTATTATGCTTCCTGGGTCTTTCAGAGAAGGAACATCTAAAGGAGTAACATTCACTAATTAACAATTGTTTCAGGTTACCAGGTTTAAAAGAATCTAGAGCAATAGAAAGTAATGGTCTACAAATGTGTTCTATGCCCATTTGCTTTAAGGTGTCCATAACAGCATCTTCCCTTCTTTCCTACTACACCACCTCCATACACATCCAGCTACGTTATAGAAATTCCTACAATAATCCCAAAAGGTCTGAGAACCAAATTACTCCTGTTTTAGTCCACCTCTGCAGCCAATTAAGAGATACAGCAAGCCCAGAGAAATGCAACAAGCTGTCTCCTGAAGGTATCTATTTCTTTTTGTTAAAAAGACAAGGTGGCTGGAAGACAGACTTTAACACTAGACTTCAGTTTCAGATGTTAAACTTTGGTGGGATCACACTTAAATTATTAGAAAACAAATGCATACAGCTCCAAGACAGATTTCACCTGGAAGAGAGAATACCACGGGGAAACATGACAAAAATGTAACTGCCAAGACAAAGGAAGTAAATTGTTTTCACGGACCACCATGCGCAGAACAGGAAATATTCCAACGTTGCAAGAGCCTTAGATTAGATACCAAGGCAAAAACATTGTGATCTCAGTAACAGGTAAGTAACCAGACAGATTGTCTAGTGAGACTACAACATCCACAGACTTTGAGGTATCCATTAGATATAACTGACCCTAGCTTGCTGCAGAGGGATATCTTTAGTGATGTTTCGTCTTTCATCGATTTTATGACAATCTCTTCTTTATTTTTTTTCTCCTCTGACAACATTGCTCATTTGAATGTGTGCACCAAGTGCTTATTTCATATGGGTCACTGTGCCTAACTGAAGTACAGCATTTGAACGGACAAGAGTCACTTGCTGTTCTGAGAATCAACGCTTTGTAAACAAAAGGTGCAATTCCACTCTTTCTACTAAATGAAACTCCATGCATATTGTTAAGAGTAATCCCCAAAATTCTTAGCTACAATACCATACTTGCCATATAAAAACATGCATGTCCAAGAGAATGAAGTAGCAATAACCCCTATAGCAGTGAAAAAAAAAATACCTTTATTAAATTTAGTAACTCCTGGGTATCAATAACTGTATACTTAACAGAAAAACTGTTATTTTAACTGATTGTTGAAACATTTCTTGTATTGATATTTAAAACTATATCTAGCTTGTAACTTATTAGTATTTGGTCAGTTGTCATCGGCTGAAATGAAGACATACAGACAGTCCTAAACCACGCTACTTTGACCTTTTCAAAATTTTCAAATTTTAAGTTGTTGGCCATTCCTTTTATTTCCTCTGTCTGTAACCTTAATATTCTGTGAGCAACAAAGAAATGGAATGGCTGCCTACTCCAAACAAACACACTGTAAAGGTTAAAGTAGTGTAAGAGATTGCCGCTGTTCTTTTGCTGTCATTTGCAAACTATACCGGAAGCCATGACTGGAAGGTGCTGCTGAAATGAAAAAGACAAGTGGAAATAAGGAGTGACAGAACTTCAATTCATTTTTGTAATAATGAGCTTTACAAACACTAAGTCTGCTCTCAGCAATCTATTAATACCTGTGATAGCTTACAAGTAGTCCAGTTGATGCTAATGCAGTGCATGAATACTTAGTTTTAAGTCTTTAACAGTGCTATATGTTTAGCTAAACACCAATTCATGCAAGTTTAATACATCACTTTATCATAATTTCACAAAGTTAATGTTGCTGTGCAGTCTTACAAACAGGCACACATTTTGGTGTCATACTGAATCAGGACCTAAGTATTCTCTCATTGGATTTCTTACACAGACGTTCTTAACTTTTCTTTGTTCATGCTAGTGAAAAAAGGGGGATTAATTCCCACTGAAAGCTTAGAACATGGCTTGAAATGTTAAGTTTGCAACATGGCTAAACAATATATTTGTTACTTGCAGTGTTAAATATATTCCTACTGAGTAAGAAACAAAGCTGTAATCTGTTACGAATGTAAAGACAAACTAAAAATTTCTAATAATATTAAAAATACTCATTGACACAAAACAAATCAACTGCTGTAAATTACTTAGAAAAATATTGCTCACTTTTTATTTTTTACAATAAATAAAAAAATAATGGAATATCAGCTTTTCTTTTCTAATGTAAATGGAAGTGAACGATAAACAAAAAGTTACTTTTTCAATTTAAAAATACACACGATGACAGGGCAGAGTGACCTTTCAAGTGTGGACTAGCTATTCCACATACCTTTGGAAATGCTGCAAAAGTTAGTCACAAATACTAAGCTTCACTGAGTGCAAGTCAGGAACAACTTTTCTCAGTATGTTGTTGCCTACCTTTTGTGCTGAACCATGCAACCAGCAACGCATCATTTAAGTAGAGCCAAGAACATACTGGAACTTCAATAGTGTTTTATCAGTCCAATAGTCCAAACTCCAGTCTTGTTCCAGGAATCTAACTAACCTCATTACCAATATGAATATTAAAAAGTATAATTACTAATACAGATAACTTATTCAAAAAACCTCCTAGCATCTATCTCATTCTCTAGTGCTACGCTCCTCCTTTCCACATTCCCCTGGTATTAAAGGTTTGACAGTCTCAGCTGTCCTTAAGCAGAGCCGGTGGGGAACACCTCTTCCTGCTCAGTCTGGGCCACATGGGAGTTTAGCTTTATGCATTTTCTTATCGCACTTGGCTTCCTGGGACCCTGCTCTGCCAGGACAACACAAGCCTACAGTAATGGCAAAAGTCCTGTTGTTTGCCCCTTTTAAGTCCCATCATAAAGAGACAAAAGCCAAAGTCCTTTTCAGTAGATGAAGTTGCAACTTCTTTTCCCCACCCACAGATGCTCACTTGGTAGATAAGTGTTTACTGACTAAGTCAGAGGAAGGCTGTTTTCATTTGTTATTTTTATGCAGGTATACAAACTGTAACTTTAACATAAATATTTAATTAAGCATAATGTGAAGGTCTAATAATGCACTGCCTACTCCAAAATTTAATTTTAAACCAACAGACATCCTTCTAAGAAAATAAATATCCAAGTGGCATAATTTTCTCAGGGTTGTAAAATCTTTCCTTGATTGAATACATCCTCCATTGAACCAAAAATAGCAATTACTGAGGGCTTTCAGGTTTGCTTCATATTGTTAGTGGAACTAAAGATGCTTGCAGTTAACTTGAAACCTATTATACCCTGTCCCACACTAAGTTTTAAGCAAACCATTCGTGTGACTCTTCTGACTGGCTGAAAATTTGATAAACTTTGAAACTACTACCATATTTTTTCCTGTAGATCTTTCCATCTAAGAAATACACCTCAATTAAGAAAGGCTTGGCTGTAGTTCTTGGCAAACAGAGGATAACTGGGATGAGAAGTGACATAGGGATTTTTCTCACGGGTTAAGCTCATTATAGAGTTTGGCTCCTAAATCTCTTCTGCAATTTGTTACAAGTTTTGTCTCTTGCAATTTCTAGACTCCTTTAGATTATTTTGAGCTGTTTCAAGTTAAACTGTCAGACAGCCCACCCTGGAATTCAAGGTGACTGGAAACACAACACGTGTGGTCTAGGGAAGAAGGTGCTGCTGCGGCATATACACTCTATTAGAGTCAACGTTAACTACTTCTGCCAGTTGAACTCCTTGATAGCAGTTTAATCATGACAGCTTGAACCACAGACTAAGTGTCCAAATATTTTGTCAGCACCTTGCATTCCGTGGAGAATCCCCAGTACTGCAACTCACATATTATCAATTTAGTTAAACTAAATCTGACTTAGATATACATAAGGAGCTGCAATCGCTTATCAGCTGAAGGCTGGAACACCCTACATGTGTTTTTTCAGGTTTTCCAGCTTAGTTGCATGCATAAAGAGCATTTATAACTGCACATGCCTAATAAGACTTGCATAACTGCCCCTGAGGGACTTGGAATCATTGCTATCATCTGGAGGTTCAGACACTAGCAGACATATAAAGAAAGTCATGTATTTGCAGCACATACAGCATTTGTTTGAAAGCTAAACTATATTACATAGTCAGAAACTTAACAAGACACACATGCTGAGAATTAATAATGCTTCCATAAATTTACCATCAACGTTCAATTTGAATGTCAAATAACATTTGATTAAAATATTTAGCAAAACAGTTACCTATTTCCAGAAATTAAATTAGAGTGGAAACCTCTGCCTATCACTTGTTGTTCAACAGTCTTAATATCACAGAATCACACAATGGTTGAGGTTGGAAGGGACCTCTGGAGGTCATCTGGTCCAACCACCCTGCCAAAGCAGAGTCACCTACAGCAGGTTGTCCATGACTATGTCCAGACAGCTTTCCAGTACCTCCAAGGATAGAGACTCTGGAAACTCTCTAGGCAGCCTGCCCAAATGCTCATTCACCCTCAAAGCAAAAAAAGAGGTCTCCTGATGTTCAGATGGAACCTCCATGTTTCAGTTTGTGCTCATTGCCTCTGGTCTTGTCACTGGGCACCACTGAAAAGAGCCTGGCTCCATGTTCTTTGCATCTTCCCTTCAAGTATTTATATACATCGGTAAGATCTTCCCAAGCCTTCTCTTCTCTAGGCTCAAGTCCCAACTTTTATCAGCCCTTCCTTATATATGAGGTGCCCTAGTCCCTTAATCGTCTTTGTGGCCCTTCACTGGGCTCTCCAGTATGTCCATATCTCTCTTGTACTAAGGAGCCCCTCTCTGGACACAGCGTTCCAGGCCTGACCAGTGCTGAGTAGAGGGGAAGGATCACCTCTCTTGGCCTGCTGGCAAGGATACCATTCACCTTCTTTGCAGCAAGTGCATGTTGCTGGCTCATGTTCAACTTGGTGTCTACCAGGACCCCCAGATCCTTTTCTGCCAAGCTGCTTTCCAGCTGAGTGGCCTCCAGCAGGTATTGGTGCATGGGATTGTTCCTTCCTGCCTGCAGGACTTTGCACTTCTTGTTAAACTTCATGAGGTTCCTGTCAGCCCATTTGTCCAGCCTGCATGTATGCATACATGAGAAGTACTAAATCTCATTTACATCTTTTTTGTACATGCTGATAACAAACACTGGTTTTATTCTCATCTTTAGTTAGAGAAAGCTATGGAACTAATGAAGGAGGATTGAAATGCACTGCCCAAACTAAAAATAGAGAGAAAATATAAACAGTAACATAACAAACACCAGGAGGTCTGCTACTCACTTGGGAGTAGGAACACAGCCACCCCAAAGCTCTTCAAATCAAAGGAACATAGAGAATATAACTGAAGTGCACACAGTTAAATCAGAATACGCTTATCTGTTTTCTGCTCGTTTGTTTTTAGATAACGAGCCCAGCATAGAAATCTTGGCTTCACAAACACTTTTGTATATTTACTCATACATAAAGTGAACAACAGTCTTCTACTGCAGAAAGCCCTGCCTGGAACCATATTTTGCCACCAAGAGAGAACTCTGCCCTCCTCATTGCAAACCTGACAGGGGAGTTTCTAGAACACCATGTAATTACTACACAACACTCACAGCATTCGTGTCAGCTGTCCTACAGTAATTTTTTAACTTAGAGCTACATAGTGAATATACTAATATAACGCAGGGAGTTTGAGTACATGACAAGGATTGTGCTGTTGTTATCCACTAAAATACTGTCAAAGGATTCATAATCTTTGAGGAAGAAAATAAAAACATCACTGGAGATTGCTTACAAGTAAAGCTAGCTTTCAATTCTGAAGCAGTGATTTTCAAGTAAAAACAACAACAACAAAAAATCAGTGGCTTGGCAACTTCGCCACATGTCTATGCATGGTACTAGTCTCCCCAAATAATATTTGTATTTACAGGAAGGCACAAAGAAAGATTGATAATGTAAAGTAGTAGCCAGGACCTACTCTATACAGTGATTTGAGAGGCCAGAATTGAAGTGGCAGCCAGAGAAGGTTGTTACACAACAACTATTCATAGAAATGGATTTTGGACCTTCTTTCAGTCTATAGGTTACCCTTGCTAACAAACATCACCTCCCAACTTGCATTTTCCCTGCAGGACAGTAAATGTTGGCTACCATCAAAGCAAGTTCTCATCTGCTTTTTGAATGAAGAGCTATGATTATGTTTTGCTGCACACTGAGAGTAAAGAGTATGTTCAATAACAACATACTTCCAAGTTGTATTTCTAAACTGCTGTTGAACTTCTCACAAGGCATAGATGAGCAGAGCATTATTTCAGCATACATTATGCTCCAATTTTATTTCTATCCACAGGTTGATATATAGAAATACATAAATGGGCTGCACAGATTAGGTATGAACATGAAACAAACCTGAGTTGTCAGACTTGCACATGTGCAAATAAATCAGCTTCACAGATATTTTGCAGGTCTATCCTTCCTGGAAGCATACTCACTTGGAGTGTGCTTTGCACAAAAATGGTAGACCGACATTTCTTGAATGCAAGCGATATATTCCGTGAGCAGATCACTAGCTCAGCACACTTGGTAATGAATGCTTTCCAAAAAGCACTCTTTTCACTGCTGTGTGCTCTGTGTAGGGCTCTTCTGCACATGCACACGTGTAAAGGACAACTGGGATGCCATGATGTCCACCACCCCATCTGGGTCTTGTTCTGCAAAGGAATCAGACCTTTTTTTAAAGGATTCATCCATACAATACAAAACCACGTTTCAAGGCTGTAGTTTATTTTGTAATTACCTGTCACAGCAACTCACTCAAAATTCTTATGTCAATACTTAAAAATGCAGACACCTTTAAACGTCTCAATAGATAGAAAAATAATAGTTTGAGAGTTTTTCTTTAAATACGCTTATTATTATACACTAGCACTATCTGTTTCACAGCAGGATGTATAAAGTACTTAAAACCAGACTTGGATTAAAAAGCTAAAATGGCAGTTCTTTGTTATTATCCTTAGTATTTGTCACTCTGTCTTTCATCCTTTTGTATTCTGATAATCCAAATCTTTAAATCCTTCAAGAACTCATTTTGGGTTTGGGGTTAAGAAAGATTTAGTTCAACAGAAATGCTAACATTCCTCCTTCAAATCTATGCTTTCATGATTATACATGAAATAAAATATTTTAAAATACACGTATATAATAATAAAAACTTTTAATGAATGATGAAGAGTTCAGCATTGCGTAAACATGTTTCACAATAAAGCCTGAAGAGACAAAGTAGAACTGTTACTCCTCTGATATCTATTATCTTTCAATAAAAGCTATTTGGAAGAAAGTTAAACTATATCAAGTTTGTTTCCCAAAAGAAAACAAGAAAAAAGCAGAAATATGGAAGACCTACCTCTTTATTAGAAACTAGAACAAAGTTAGGTGATTAATCAGATGAAATAACGCAGTTAAACTACTAGTTGTGGTGCCAGAAGACTAGATATGTGCAAAACGTGGACATTGTCAGCAGCCTGACATCAGTTAAACAAGACAGGTCTGTTTGGTTTTAGCAGAATTTGGTTTAAGCTAGCTTATTTCTTCAGCATTCTGCAATTAAAAAGGAGTTTCTGAAGTCAATAAAAAACTTATTATAGGTGAAAGGGAACAGCATTGAAAGGGAGCTAAAAATGTATTGTTAGTCCATATTATTTAATAAGAAAAGCCTAATTTCTTATACAGCTAAAAGTGTTATTCAAAGACATCCTAGTACATTCAGCATCCCAGTGTGTCCCTGGGTCTACAGCTGACCATTTTCAATTGCCTAAGGCAGAACTGGTGGTGAACGTCTCTTCCTGCTCAGTCTTGGCCACACGGGGGTTGTTTTCACACATTTTCTTATCACACTGCTTCCTTCCCGCTGGGTCCCAGGCACAGCCAGGCAGGTGCCCACATGCCTCCTCCAACATCAGCCAACACCAGGCTGTGAGTTGTCACATACACCCCCCCCTCTCCCCCGAGGGCTGTGACATGCTGACCCTAAAGAGGCCACAGGACACAGGAGAACAAGCCCCTTCAGTTGCAAATCAGCTCAGGCAAACACAAACCCACACAGCTCCCACAGCCTTGTGCTACAGGATGACAATGTATGGCCTTCTACTGGTAACATGGAAAATACTCAAAAAGCTCTAAATATTTAGCAGACCATACCACACACTGACATGGCAACATGTCTTCAGTCTCATGTACAGAGTTAGGAATCAGTTTCTCTGAACTTTTAATCCTTGGCTGCTTCTTAGAGGCCATCAGCAGCAATACCTAGCAGCCTTCAATTGCAAAGATGAAAAAAATTAGAAAAAACAATAATTAATAAGCAGTCTTTACTGAAGACAAAGAAAGTGCTCTGATATCAGAAGTCCAATTTATCAATGCTTTGAAATGAGAAAGCCCCAAAATTAGAATGATCTGCAGGAAATCTAAGCCAGAAAATAGAGTTAATTTCAGCTCCTGAATGGACGCTGCAGAGTAAAGGGAATGTCTAGACAGGCTTGTGTTCAATTATAATGAAACAAGTTTCCAAGACACCTGCCAACAACTTAGCTAGCTTCTTCAAAGGCATACTGGGCACATTTGGATCACTTGTGGTATCTGGGCACCAAAATACCTTTTGTGAATCTGAAAGCCCCTGCATAATATTGAAAGCTACAGCATCCTGGTCCCTATGCTCATGGAACAGTTGTAACAGTGCTGTGGAGAACCTGTCTGAATCCACTTGCGTATCCATGCAGCAGCAGACCCCAAAACCCAGCCCTTAGTTTTGGTTTTGTAAGAAGTCAGTCTGCAAGATAAACATTTTACAAGAGATCTTCAAAGAGTCTGTGGAAATGCTCCAAGGCTTCAAAATGAAATTTAGTACAAAAGATTGGGTTTGGGGTTTTTTTAGTAAAAATAATAAAAAGTCAATGGCAAAGTGACAACAGAGCTATCAGCAGGTAGGCAATAATTCTGCTGCTGACTAAAATTGAAACAGGTCAAGAAAGAATAGAGAATAAGGGCAATGAATAAGCCTGATTCATATCTGGATAAAACAAAGTATTACTTAGCACAGCTGGAAGTAGACTTTGATGTAAGATTACAAAAAGTGCAAGGAGAGGTTGCAGTTTCCAAAGTTACCCTGTGGTTAGTAGTAATGAAGGGTGAAATGAGAGCCATCTGCATGGGTTTCTACCCCACTGCAGAACAGGCACTACTGATTCATTATCTCCTTCAAAAATCATACCTGACTCAACCAATACAAACTCATGTTCTTACTGATAAAGAAATCACAGATTTAAATTCTTCACCTCAATTGTTTAGCTAATTATAAAGCAACACAACTCTTTGAGGCAAAACAAGGAAATGCAACTCCTCTAGAAGACTGAGCAAAAGAAAAATTATAATGCTACATAGCAAAACCCAAAGAGGGTGCAATGATACAACATCACCCTGTAACTGGTAGGACACCTCCACTATTTTAAACTCCTATGCAAAGCAACCATATCAGCAGGGAAATACCTCTATTTCTTCCCACCATCACCTAGGCACAGCACAACACAATTACCATTTTACTAGAAGACACCTTCTGGCACAGCATTGGAGAGACAAACAGCTCCCTAATGCACAAACAGCTTCAGAGCCTGCTTGCAGTTTTTCTGCAGGTGTATTAGCCAAGTAAGAGCTGCGCACCTCTTCACAATCTTTCTCTTTATCTGTTTCTGGCACGCAGTAACTTAGTGTCACACCTTAAACGTGACTATTCCAAAAATACAGTCACAACCCAGAAAGAGCTGTAGCCTATAGCCAATGCACCAGCCTCTTACTTGGAAGTGAAATTCAGGTAGAGCATTACTAACCAGTGAAACATCAAGTTTGATATAAGTGGCATCTTCTAACTCTCTTTCCCTATTTCTTTTAAGAGTCACTATGTATGTTTGAATCTTGAAGACGGCAGATGACAAGTCAATGATTGTGTGTCACAGAGAATATATCAGAAAACAGTAAAAAAAAAAAAAAATAAACGTCACCAAGCATGGTGAATACATGAGCCCAGAGCCTTGATCCAGATTAACTTCATGTCTCATTTTTGCGTATTGTCTTTAACTAGTAGCTTTCCAGAAGTGAAGATATCTTCAGTTTGCACTACTTCAGAGAGTTCAGGGTATGCACATGTTGAACACAAACTGATTTCTGCAATGGGAACTCTTTTATCGGCATAACAACAGTAATACAAGTATTTTTGCATACATAAAAAGTTGCAACATGTGAGTGAGTCAATGTTCACAGGTGTGCCCAGCCAGCCACAGTAGATGCCAGGTAACCCGTGTTAGGATTAGCTGTTTATGAAAAGTTCACCTTGTCTGTTGAATTGTCAGAGAGACTTCACTCAGGTTCCACAACACTGAAGCTCATGGCTCCTAATATACTGATCTCATTATAACAGGACTTGGAGCAGAGCCAGAGCAAGGTACAGTGTCCGATAACAGCTATTCAGCCATCCCAGACCCCACCTACAAGAAGGATCTTTTTACACCAACAGAGCAAAATATTCTAACTCCAAAGCATCACAGTGTCTGCAGATTAGCTACAGATGATCATAGGCATAACTATTGGCCTGATCTCCCCAAATTACCCAGTTAGACTCCCCATGATCCTGGAAATGAAAGTCACTTGCCCCGTCAGCCTTAGTTCCTGCAGGTTGCCTCTTTTAGGCCCTTTTGTTAATAATGGCATGTAGCTGCTCACAACCCACTGGATCCCAGAAAATCCAGTCCTGCTTCCTCTGTCACCATGAGTTAAGAAATTAAATTTCCGGGTCCCATAAACTCAGTTGGTCTCCGCTTGCAATTCTAAGTTCCCAGCTCTGTCACAGTAGAGGCAACATCTTATTCCAAAAGCACTAATAAGACATTTTTCCAGAGGATTGCCTATCAGATTTCAGAATATGCCACAGAGGCATTTATTCTCTCCTGCATTATTGCTGTTACAGAATAAGCCTCTGTGGAGGATTTAAATTTGAAGATAGATTTCAATAAGCAAAACACGACTGTACAAAACCTCTTATTGACATGTATTTCAAGGAAGAGATATGGAACAGAACCAGTTGCAGGGCAGACACCTAAACACCTCTGAGGAGCTGAGACATAACCAACATGCATTAGACAAGAACAGGATTACCCTTGAAATCAGCTATGAAGAGGCCACGCAGCAAAACACTTGTTGGGACTGAAGGACTGAAGAATTGCCAAAGAAGGAAAAGCCCTGCTTCTGGTGGGAAACTAGAAACTACAACAGAAAACTTCCACAGAAGGTGCATGAGGCATTTCAATGGGATCATCACAGGCTGCTAGCATATTATATACACACAATGGATTCCTGACTGCTTTTGCCTCTTTTTGCTTCCATGAGTCTACAACATATGTCTTCCACTCTGTCAATCATCATGTGATACCTTTTAACTTACAC
Organism: Anarhynchus alexandrinus; assembly: GCA_008711295.1. NCBI lineage: Eukaryota > Metazoa > Chordata > Aves > Charadriiformes > Charadriidae > Anarhynchus > Anarhynchus alexandrinus. Next base: position 10,316,614 of record VUYV01000002.1, read on the forward strand.
CCACCGTCTGATCTTTCCTACTGCCATCTCCTTTCTGCCAGCAGAACAATATGGTTTGATCATGTCTCCTGGAAGCCATTAATGCCACTTTCTCATTTCCCAGAGAGTATTTCTACAGGATGACAGCGAGGTATTCCTTCCCTTCAAATGCTGTGTGCATTTGCCTATGGTCTGCTTAAAGCCACTTTCCAAACTGCAAATCAGACACCAAATTCAAGAACTGCATGCAGTATTTTAGCACAACAGAGCAGAGAAACAGCCTAGCCTAAGCATTAACTACGCTGATTTGATTCAAACTGAGCATTGACAAATTCTCAGCCTAGATAAAGTTTTGATAAGACTGACTGGAAACAGTTAAGCCAGTTTTCTTCAGTACAGTTACGCTTGATGGTTTGTAGCTGCAAACCCTATATTTAAATTTACCAGGCTAAGAATATTCAGCTAATTAAGCAATCAGATTACCTAAGAATTCAGTACTTCATAGCAATGCTGAAGATCAAACTGACAAAGCTGACAGTACCCTGTTGCACCCAGATGCAGCAGGATGAAAAATATACTGAATGAAAAGATAAATATGTATTACAGAGAACTCTGCTAGGACAGCGGGAAGATTGCAAACTAACTCAAAACTTGGGAAATACCCAAATTAGGGCTGCATGTATACCTAGAAAACAGGAAACATACTTGAGACAACTTTTAAAAAAAAAGCCGATCATAAGCAAGTATCCTGGGCAAGGATGCAAAGTCACCCTAATTGCAAAGGCAGGCTCAGAAGTAAATTCAGTCAAGGCAGTCTTAATTTACATTCAAGACTGGTCAGATAACTGGAGGTTAGAGAGTACAGCGCTTATAATTAGTTATACTGATGGAGAGGTCCAACAACTGCAGGCTAGTTAGTTGGACACCAACAGTATCTAAGGTTTTTGAAAAATGTTGGAAGACACAATAAAGCAAAAGCAAGTCAGTATTACTTTGAATATGCATATCTAAAACTAGTCTGTTATCCAGTGTTGTTATCTTAAGATTCCCCTATCTATGCTATACCGCAGCATATTTAGACAGTCTCCTTCAAGGGAAACAAAAAGTGCTGTAAAGATTTCAGAATCAACATTGTTTATAAAGTAGAGTCTCATCACCTTTACATCAATAGAAACATGCCAAGTTACTGTTATTTGAACAAGTATCAGCTATTTGAACATTTAGTTAGGTTTGTTCTATATTACAGAATAAATAAAAAGAAGGAAGGAAAAAACCTCTCACTGAATTTATGTGGCATTCTTGTATGTAAAGTTAATTATGTGTAGAAGTATGTTCATTCTAAACCTTTATGGTTAAATCTACAAGTTTATATTCTACCCCTGAACTTGATTTTTTTTTTTTTAAGGCACAACTACCTANAAGACATTTGATTTGGAGTACAGCATCATGTAATAAAACCTTTATAGTTATGTAGCTACATGTGTATTTTAAAACGCTATACCAGTGTTAACTAATAAGGAACAATAGCAGCTATTTAACAGTCTTGAGATTTGGTCCATCTCCCATTAAAATCAGCAGAAATATTTCCCCATGGAAGCAGGCCTTTAACAACAGGCAAGGTTTTTGGTTGAGCCAGAAAAAATATGTTATGAAGTTCTGTATGAATATTCACAAGTTGCCCTTGGTCACACTCACACTCTGCAACTTTTACTTGTCAGCCTTTGTATTACTGACCTTAAAGGTACAATGAAAAGCTGTAGTTATGAAATGGACATACTCACAGAATTCAGTTTGCATAGTTGTATTCTCACTGAGGAAAAAGATGACATCTATTCCAGAAGCAATTACACTAACACTGACTGATAGAATTATGCTCCTCCAAAAAAGTAGAAATCCCATCCGAAATAGATCTGCACACAAAAAGAACCACTCTAACCAAGATTTCATCATGCAAACTTTTGCCATCTTTCTGAAACCAAGGCAAAAAGGAATCAACATATAAAAGGTCTCCATCAGCTGCCATTACAGGATTATTGAAGCTTTTAAACATGATGTTGTGGGAAATGCATCACACATTCAGAAAGGCAGGGGGAAGAGGAGGCAGGTAGAGAAGGGCACTGATAACTAAACCAGCTATTAGCTGGATTATCTGACAGGTGTTTGTTCTTACCCAGCTGGGTGTTATTTAGTCCTGACTCAGTGAGCCTGAAAGGCTTTAGAGACACCTCAGGGAGTCAAGCTCCCTGCTGTTAAAATGACAGTGACTCAGTAAATGGGCCTCCTTATGTACATGCCAGCATAGTCTGCGTTTGCCTGCATGATTACACCTTAACGTTTAAAAAAAGAAAAATAAAATAAAATTAGAAAAGATCCTATTAGAACAGGAAAAAAAATCATCTGCAATTCTTACCCCGTGTTCCTTTTAACTATATGGGCCCTGTCTTGGAAATATTACTTAAAATCAGACCCCTTTATTAAAGGGATGTTAGGCTTACAGGCTTTCATGTTTACATCTGTACAGTGAGATATGAGTAATCCAAGTAACCAAAACCACTCATTGCTAATTAGGTTACCCACTTTCACTGGCAGCCAAGGATTGTGCTGGAATCTTTCATATTACTGAAAAAACCCTACAACCCTCACCAACACAATGAAGAAAAATGACTGAATACTATGCAGAAGTCTATGTGAAAGGTAGCAAGGAGTGTAAGTCTGATATATATTTTGATATTTCAGAGTAGATTCACATGCTGAATCCATAGGAGGAAGGACAGGAGATCGTAACTACAGAAATAATATCTGTTTATAATTTAAATTGTAGAAGAAAGTTACAGAGTTTCAAGGGAACATGATATTACCCTCCCCAATAATAAATGAGTTCACAGTTATTGCTCCATCTCCAGTACTGAAGTAAACCCAAACCAAGAAAAGCGGGCTCCTGAGAATTACGGTGGACTTAGATTTAAGACTGTAGCTGATTTCACAAGTAATTATTCCCCTTTAATATATTTCTTACACAATTCAAAATGATATCTTAAGATATATGCCTCCCATACGAAACTCATGTCAGCAAACATTCCCCATCACTTCCACAAAAAGTAGGTGGGGAGGAGCATGATTAAGAGACCTCTGATTCTTCTGATGGATACTGAAATCCAGAGACACAGCATCCAACAAAGAACAGGGTACCTGGCAGCTTGGCCATTTGGCATATTACCTCCCTTCGCACACTTCAAACATCTCAGTTAACCCACCAAAGCTTAACTTTCATAGATTTCATCTTTCAGGGGAAAGAAGAGTATAATATAAATAATGCCTCACATATTGGGAAAAAAGGTACTACAGATACAAGCAAGGGTACACGCTATAGGTTTGATTTGAAGTACAAACTGGGAGAAAACACTTGACAAAGCAACACAATTAAGTGCATCCCTGGGTAACAGCAAACTGGGCAAGAGATCAGAGTAAGTATCATTGTTTAAGGTATGGATAACAACGATTTTAACAAAAAGGAAAAAAAAATAAATCACATTGCGGTTATAATTAATTAGATTTTGTCAATTTTACCCATTCAAAGAAGTCCTGTTTACTTAAGTTATTCTGTTTGCCTAAAGATTTTTCATGTGCACGTTGGTCTGTGAAGCCATGCCAGACTCTGGAGCTATTTCATTTCTAAACAGGGCATCTATTTTTACTTCTCTGCAAATGACTATCAAGCAGGATATCTGGAAAAGAATTTGTTTTTCATTTTGAGAGTGAGCCTCAGCAAACACATATGTAAAACTGACAGTCAGCCGATTACTTTCTTGACTTTGATAATTACTAGATTTGAATCCAAGTCAGACTTTGCAGTGAATATAAAAAGCTGTAAGAAAATACTAGCAGAGAAAAGCTTAATCTACATATGTCTGCAGCAAGCTATAAGAGTCAGCTGTAAGATACAAACAACATCGCATGGACTATATTAAAACTGGTGAAACAAAGGATACTGAAAAAAAGCCATCGTTCTTTAAAAAAAGTCTCTATTTTTCTATGCTTTAAATGGCTTTTATACACAGAAGTCAGGTAACGTAAAGCACTATTAAGTTTGTCCATGTAAGGAAATTAGAAAGTTTAGAGAACTCTTTGAAACATGTTGTTTTTAAAGAACAGAACAGTGGAAACAATTGACATTCTTACAATATTTCAAGGAATATTACATGCAAGTTTCCAATGGATGGCTTACTTTCTCCCTGAGCCATGGTATTGCAGCATCAATTCTGACTGTGTATTAATTTCACAAACAAAACAATGAGCCAAGTTCTCAGCTGAAGTAAAATGGCGTAGTTCACTGAAATTAGTAGATTTAAACATATTCAAACAACATGACTGCTCCTTCATAAACTTCAGAGTTGTTTTTGCAAGCAATATTTTCACCTGGGCAGCTGTGAAGTTAACTGAGGGCCACTGTAGATTAACACCCAACAGCAGTAACAAGCAACCAGTCATTAAAGACTTGCAGGAAAAAAAAAAAAAATATAGCAGTTGTGCAGCAGCAATGAATTCAATGGGGCAGCTAACTGCATTTAAGTAACAGACTGGTTAACTAACCAAGAAACATGGGTCAAATTCCCCTTTATTCACGCCAGTGCAAATTAGTAAGAATTTCACTGCAGTCAGTGGTGACACAGACATATTGGCAGGACTATCAGTCTTTGGCCAATACCTTTGTGCAATTGCAAGATGCAGTGGCAATCTACTTAAACATTCTTGATACTCCTGAATAAAACACAGAATAATCTATCCCATCAGTTAGGTAGCTTAATTCCCAAATTCCACTTTCTTTACATCCTAAACATGCTTGAGTAAAGTATTATTACAACCTTGAATTGTCTAATACAGTTCAATTGATTAGGACAGGGCAATGTGATCTATAATACTTCTGTACTATTGACCTCCGGTCCGGGTAATCGTTTTTGCTGTCAAAAATTGACTAGCTAACCATTGACTGAGACAGAGTAACACGATCTTTGACCTAAAATAAAGAATCCTCAACAATGAAAAAATACTGATAATGTAGCACAGGGAGGCTTAAAAATCTCACTGTATAATTGTTTTGTACTGCATCTTAAGATGGAAACATACAAGGAATGCACAATTAATAAGAACGAGAATATTCATAAACCTAGACACAAAGACTGGTCTCTAAGTACTCCCAGGAATGCACTGCTATATTGTAAGAAACTAACACACAGTATCACGCACATAACTGCAACAAAATATTACCAAATGATGCAGAATTCTATGACAGTGATTTTCTCATTGTTTATTACCATCTCAACTGTTAAGTTACCACAAACTTTAGCGATGTGTTTATGTCACCTATTCACAGCATACAACTAAAGCATTCTTTGTAAAAACACTTCTACAGTCAGAACTTGTCTCTAATAACACAGCCTATGAGGATTATCTCTACGGAGTGGCATTAGGTTAGTAACATCACTGTGTTCACAGACTGCTGGTTGTCACCTCACCATAAATGGTATCAATGTCATCTCTCTTAACAAGAGTCTTTGAAGATATACTGTAGAATTTTCCAGAACAAGAAGTAAGAAAATATGATAAAAGAAAATTCCAAGGACATTGAAAGATAACTTTCAAGTTATAACATTATACTTTTATAAACGTAGTATGCTTTCACAGTATACAACATGGTGTTTCTTCCCTGGCTGCAGATTTGAAAAGCTACAGTAGTTACTCTGGGAGGGCAAGAAAAAGAGATCTATCCATTAGTATCCATTAGAATTTTCCTGCAATAGCATTGGACAGACTCCCTAAGTGACACAGGTTTACTTTGCAGAAAAGACAAGAACAGTTAACCTCACAGAGCAGAAGGCTTAAAAGATATATATATACACACACACACACGCTCTTCTGGCTTGGTTCCACACATTTTGTGTTACTTGCCACTAATTCCCACCAAGAGGAGAACAACCACCCCTAGTGCACTTAAAAAACAATAAAATTGACAGTGAAAAACATTTCTTCCATCCCCAAACTAGTCCTCAGCTTAAAAAGTAAATACATTTTGCTAAAGACCTCTATTTTGCCAATCACCTTTTTGCACATCATGCTTAAAGTGCAGGGCATACGTTTTCAGCCAGCAGAAAAATACAGATTTTGTCTATTGGTTTGTACCTGTGAAAAGTCTAACACTTTGAGGGATAAGAATTTAATAATATAAGATAGTTTGGATGTACTTAGAAAACTCATACTGTCTTGGTGGCAATGACACTTTTAAGTTGAAATACCGAGTAAATAAGCAACTTCTCACCATAAGCTGATCTCACTTGCTCTTATTGATGGAAATTGGATTTTGACCCCTGCTGATTGTCCACTGTAGCACAAATTATGAAAAGCCAACCAAAAAATAATAATAATCTGGGTGATATATGGGATGTGTGGGGCATTGATGAAAGTAGGTCATGAGGAAAGAGTGTTACTGTTTCCAACATGTAAATGTTTTCTTTGCTGTTGATACCTTCATCTATATCCAAAGACAAACAAAAAAAGTAATCTACACACCCCTGGTGCAGGATGACTGGCAATACTTCTTAGTGACCAAAGAGTAATTACTCGAGAGAAACAGTGCTCCTTCCCCTGGCTATTAGAATTTTTACTTTCTGGAATGATTCTGTCTGCCCTTTCTTTCCGTCATTGACTAGTTCCATCACCTGTCCCTAGCCAACCACATTTGGCTGTATTTCCATCCCAGAGAGTACAGAACTGCCATCAGGACCTGTACTGTCCTAAGTACATGCTTCTCTCCAAGCTTCCTGCATCTCAGCCCTACTCTTGCCTTTTCGATGTTCTTGCCTGTTAATTATGCATTTTAATTTCTACTGCAGTCTAATTCTTTGTAACTATGCCAAACCTAAATGCTGAATATACTAAAGTTAATGTATTGATTTTTTATATCTCAAAATTATTTTCAATCTTCACATCTTAAGTCCAACAATAACCCTGTGACGAAGTTATTTGATTCTAATCTTTTAGAGATGCCTACCAAACACAGAACAGCTAAGACTCCTCGTTCCCAATAAATATCCATTTGCATTCATTATGATTTCATTTCATTTTAAACATGACCTCCCTTTCCAGTGCCACCATCTTCCCAGCAGTGATGTTCCTGTTCTTCACCACACTGAACAATACTTCCTCCTGTTAAAAAGCTCCACTCTGACATTTTGCTATGAACTTTTTCAGCTGTAGAAAAGAGTGTGATCACAGAGTTCACCCCTTACCACAGAAAATATCTGAGTCAGTGGTGAAGTCAGATAAAACTGGAAAGCCAAAACCCAAGTGTCAGAGTGGAAGAACCAAAGATTTATTTTGGCATAAAAGACTACTGACAGCAGCAATGCCAACATTTCTGCTTCCCTGGGCAAAGGCCATGCATCCATGGCGTTCCCACATGTCCAGTGTGGACTCTTGCTGTGCTGCAGCAGCTTATAACCAGTACATTAGTTGCAGAGCTCAAAGGAAGAAGTTGAAAGCCAAAGCAACTCCTGAAGTCCAGGTACCAAAGGTGGATCAAAAGAATCTTCTGCTTACCTTTTAACAGCAAGCATTAACCTTCCATCAAGAGCATCTCGCCAAAGGAGAAGTTGATGTTGTGTGTGTGGTTTTTTGTTTAGCTGGTTTTTGTTGAGGGGGTGGTTTTGTTTGGTTGGTTGCTTTTTTGTTGGCAGTAGGGGCTTTGTTCGTTTGGTTTGGTTGTTTGTGGTGTTTGGTTTTATGGGTTGGTTTTGGGGTTTTTTTTGTTTGGTTTTTGTTTGTTGTTGTTTTTTTTTTAATTTAAGAGAAGAAAAGAGTTTGCAAGTGTGGTGAAGAAAAGGTAGATTTCACAGCGAAAGCCATTTACCCAATATAGGAGAAGGGGAGAAATTATTTTAAGACTGAACCTCTCTGAAGGCCTCAAATAGGAAGATAGTTAGAAGAAAAATTGTTAAAATTGTCCTCTATCAAAGGGCAAGTTCCCCATTATGTGACTTGCCTATAACCCCAATGAATTCACAATTACAGGTTATACCAATGCACTGTGTATCAGAATTTGTGGTTTAGATTAACCAAAGAACTGTCATCAACTTTAAAAAAAACCCAACAACCCACCCTCACACACCCACCCCCCAGAATTCAATCACTACTAGAAAAAATGGGTCATGAACATTGATTGTCTGAATGCACAGACTTCTATTTATTTTTTTAAATGTTTCCTAAAAAGAATGGTAACTCCTTTGCTAAAAAGTTAAATGGTTGCACCTATTAAGAAAAAAAAAAAAAACACACCAAAAAACCTTTGCTTCATTTTCATACAGATTTCATTGTAATCCATAAGGAACATAAGTTCACCATCATTCCAAAGAAACACTGGTGTACTTAAAGCAACTGCATGTAGTTTATAGGGCAAGAAAGCTAAAATTCTTTAAGCACTAGATGAATACTTTAAACCACGCTCCTCACGAAAAAGGCATCAGTTCTCAAACCAAGAGAACAGATATTTTGGCTAAATTCCACACTAGCACCAAGGCTTTTCTTTAAAACATTATTTTCATAAATTATGATTAAATCATACTTTGTGCCAGACAAATAAGAAACTTGTCACAATGAGGTTCTCGCCATAAAACATGATAGATGTTCCCTATTTGCATATAGTAGGCAGAGAAGGATTTGGGGAGAGTAAAGCTTGAGCACAACTTTGCTTTGGCATTACTTAAGTGTATAAGTAACTTCTGATCTGGCACTAAAAAAGCACTCCGTAAAAAAGTATTCATTTAATCTCAAGAGTAGTGTTAAGGAAATAAAGCAACCTCCAATGGTAAGCTAAAGGAATTTCAATGACTGAACAATGCTTTATGAACATGTCAGGCAAACTGTATGAGGAATATTACACCTCTAGGAATTTTATTTTTGCTCTTCTAAAATATCCTTGTAGAAAGTGCATTCCTCCACATCTGCGGTTATCATCAACTATCTTCAGGAAGCACTTGCATTCTGCTAAGAACACACGTCTACTAGAGTCTAGCAACAGTCAAATTACTGTGCTTTCTCTGCATAAAAAAATATTATTTATCATTTTGTTATTACTAGTACAGTTTAGTGGTGCCTACTTACTAAGTGTTATATCAACTAACATATTTTGATGAGAAAAGAACAGCTGGCCTTTCTCTCCATGTATGAAGATTCATAATTAGACACAAGACAATCCTGTGTTGTTTTTTTACAGAAGTGTAAATTGTTAGCGTACTATAGTAACATTTAAGTTAATAAAAATGACATTTTAGATAAGTCTAAAAAAGTTAAACCCAAATAAACTTTGTTGCACTGATTGCAGATTAAGCATATTAATTTTTATAGCAAATCCTGTAAGAAGATACAAACTCCCAAAAACATATTCAGTTCCTGAGTTCAGAGGAAAGAAGCCAGATTTGAAATAGAGTTTGAAGCCTGAATAACAGCTAACAACAGTAAATCAAGCAACATCATTACAAGGACAAAGTCATCAGCAATAGAAAAAAAAAAAATTAGGACGTGACAGTCACACTCAGTCAGAGGGATATAATAGATACGGTATATATTGACAGACAAAAGAACTTGTGTAATCAGTGACACTGGAATGAAACAACAGCAGTGGAGAACAGACACTTCCACGAGAAGAGTGGAAATTGGAAAGCAAGTGAACTGGATAAAACAGAAAAGGTCACAACAAACAAGAAAGGAGTTTTATCTAGAAGAATCCAAAACAAGGTAGTTGAACACAAACTCGCACAAAAGTACCAGATACCATCCTGTCAAAAAGCTTATTTTAGACCAACAGATGTCAGCAAAAATAAGGTCATTTCAGGGACAAGAGGCTGCAAGACATCCAGCTCATTCAGGTTTGGGATCAGAAAAACAAGTAGATATACCAACAAGGAATCATTTTAGTTTTGTATGAATGATATAACCATCTTTCAGTAAATAATAGTTTTGCACCCTCACCAAGGTATTTTTTCCTAAGTACAGGGGAAAAAAAAAAAAAAGTCACATTTTACAGAAGAGTAAGAATAGTATTAATTAAAAAAAAAAAAAAGAATCAAAGCAGTGAGACATATCCCAATCTGTAAGGACTCATGTCCCACCATGTTGACATGCAGGGTTATACACGTTAAGGCCAAAGGCAAGCATTTACAACATCGGGTATCACAAGCACAAAACACCAGTGCATCCTCATACTAGAGAGCCAGGATGAGCTCACCATAACTAGGAATAAACATTAGAATAGAATACGTACTCAAATCTGAAACACCACATAATCACTCCTAACTTTCAAAACCTCTACTGGAGGTTTTTTTCCCTGAGTTTTGGTTTGAACAGTATAAAAATTCAGCACAATTATTCATTAAAACAAGAGCATGCAAGTTGTACATAAGATGCCCCAAAAAACCCTGCAAAAATTATTACCCTCTTAATACAGAGGCTGTCATGCATGTATTTCTCATGGATATTTGCAGAGACTGTAGACAGAGCAATTTGAACCAGGTTGTGCTGTTAACAGTATCTCACTCAGGGAGGAGCTCCACAAGTGTCATCAAGAAATCCACACATAAGACTGGAAAATCAGAATGTATACCCAAAGGAACCCATAGCACCCTTAAACTAGTCCAAATATTTTCTAAATGCAAATAACTGAGAAGGAGCATGATAGCTTTTCTTTGTTTAACACACTGTAAAAATCACTGTACGCTAGTCAAAAGACACCACAGGCCTGAATCTGAATCAAATCATACTGGGCAATCATTATAAGATTTTGTTTTACTCATTTATTTGTTCAGGAACAAAGGAATATCACCTCCAGAGATGCTCAGTTTTGACATTTGTGAAGCTTCCATTTCAGTTATGTTAAGTGTTTATTAATAAATTCTACCTGCTTCTGTGAACTTGAACTCTTAAGGAGAAGCTCTAGCTCCAGAAGTTTTTATATGACAGTTATAAACTGGGTAGTCACCTCACATCCTACTCTTCCCCCTTGATAGGTGACTATCCTTGGACTTTCAAGGTTCTTCTAAACATATTAGCACCATTCATATTGAATGCATGAATGGCTTCACTTCATTCTGAATATTTACATATTTGTGAAGGTTTTGCTCTCAGAACTCAACAGAAAACAGAGCATTGAGCCTGAGGGTTCGTACCAGCTGAATTCTAGGGAAGTATTACACACAGACTTCTGAAAGAATCAAATCTGATTTAGCAAAATTCAGATGTGATGCTACCAAGCCTGACAAGAAAAAGAATCTGGTATTAATGGCGTGGGCCACAGGGACTTTAACAGAGACGTTTGTGAGAAATTTCTTGTAACTCATACAGGTTGTTATTATTTTTATAATCTTCATCTAAAGGAGCCACTAGTTGTTACAGACCAGACTATGTTTTGGTCATAGAAATGTAAAAAGGGTCATCAATAGATGTCTTTTGGGGAAAGAAAAAAAAAAAAACAACAAAAACATGAGGAAGAAAATGAGTTGAAAACAAATGCAAAGCAACATAGTAGGAAAACGCAGATTACACAGTGGCCAAAATCTTGCCTGCTGGCAAGGGTGAAGTTATCACCCCTTCTTTTCACACAAAGGTCTTCCTGAGGGTGTCTGTGCACATGTACTATAGAACACATCTTGCGACTAGATATAACCAGACCTTGAGCTGCAAGTGTTTGCTGTTTGCAAAGCTAAGCACAGCAGTTAGGTATGTTACCAAAACAGAAAATTTGAAGTATACAAAGTGGCTAGTGCAACAGTTCATGTTACACCTCTTTGTTAGCAAGAGGAAGCTGTAAGTAGAGTAGCATGCATTCCCTGCATCAAATATGAAATTCGTATTATATATGCAAATTCTTCTAAATATGACACAGTTTTGTGTAGTTGGTAACTAAATAGAAGTGCCTTTAAGAAGCAAGCTGAAATGCGTATCAACTTCTGGCACATCCCCGAGATCAGCTAACAAATTTAACAGAGCCTTCTTTCTTACTTGCCTCCTTCTCCAGTGAAATATTCCTTTTAGCAGACCTAAATCCCATTATCTGGCCCTTTCAGTAGTCTAAATTCAGTATCAAAGGAGTACTAGAAAGTTTGGAATATTAGTGTAATCCTTGCAGGGATAAAACAAGGAAGGAAAGGGGGATATAAAGGTGTTTTGAAGTTCACAGCTTACACGAATACAGCTTTGTTCAGTATCTCAAGAAATGGAAAAGAGAAAAGGAACCTAGGGAACTGCAGTAGGAGGTGCTTACCCCAAGGTCCTTGGTAGGAAGAACAGATTCTAACTACCAGAAAATTCTGTTGGCAAAGTACAGCTGAACACAAAGCGTCCCTTAGGACTTTGAATGTGCAGGTCAGATAGAGACAGCAACTGGAACAGAAAGATCCTAAATGCAGCAGTGGAGGGCTGTAATAGTGAGAACAACTATAACTCATTGGAAGAGGAGAACAGACCACCACACACGCTTCACGCTCACCCCGCACATAAACTCCCGTAACTGCATTTTAACATCAGCCCTGTTTTCAGCTTTGTAGTGGCCTAACATTACATTTTGCTAGAACAAGCTTGATTCTGTTTTTATCATGAAGACTGTAAAGCTGGGAAGCCTTAGCAAAGCTTGGAAGTGCAAGTACTTCATCTCTATGGAAAGTAACAAACCTGAGCAGCGCAGGCAGCAGCTCACCTGACACCCTTAGAAGTAGCATATAAAGTAGCATAGGCACTTGAACAACTCCAGCTTCAAAGCCGTGATTTATATACTCCGCAAGTGTAATTAATCTGATATCATCTCCTGCTATGCACTGGTGTATTAAACACTCGACAGTAATATTTCATGACACGTAGCATACATGACAAAGAGGCGAGAAGTATATTACACACATGGTTGTAACTGTGGTAAATCACTTCACTGTAGCACAGCTTCTATGTCTTTCCAGCCAAAAATAACCTACACAACACGACCACCACTTCAGGGGAAACTAAATCACAAGCAATGAAAATATTGCAGCGTTCTACAATACTTTGGTTTACCAATTATCGGGTTCTAATGAAAGCCTGGCACACAGCTGAGTTAATTGCAAAGAAAGGGCTCCCAAGGGCTCGGCTAACCTAGTGGGACTCGGCCCTCTCCAGTGGCACCAGTGACACATTAGCAGATGAGGTGATTTGCAGGAAAAACCTAATTTAGAATAAAAGCCCGGAGGAGCTGCGAATTGTAACGATCAGGGAGGTAACGACCGGGCACAAAAGCTATTCTTCTCCAAGAACAAGGATATGAAAAAGCAATTAACGATACAGCAAGGAAGCCAGTCTCAACCCACCCCTTTCCCGCTGGGGCTCGGGGCGCTCCCGGGCCGCGGGGCAGCCACCGCCGCCGCTCCCGCCCGGGCCCAGCCGGGACCGCACCCCCGCAGCCCCGGGGGTTCTTGCAGGGCACCGCTATTGTGTACAAAACCAGACGTACCCGACGGGTGACAAGAGGTCGCGGCCTTTCTGCGGAGATCTAACAGAAAAACTGCTGCTGTATTTTTATATATATATATATACACATATATGTATTAAAAAAAAAAAAAAAACCAAACAAAACACACAAACCCAAAACCCAAACACCACTGAGAAAAGCAGAAGACTTCAGCGAAGTGTGAAGAACGCCCCATCCCTGGAGGTGCGCAAGGCCAGGCTGAATGGGGCTTTGAGTAACCTGGTCTAGTTGAAGATGTCCCTGAGCCACGTCCCGTTGGAAATGGATCATCTTCGAGGTCCCCTCCAACCCAACCCATTCTAGGAATTATTGGAGGGCTGAAGCTCCTTCTCTGCAGGGAACAAGCCCTGAGGAGCTGGACCCGTGAGCTTACCATGCCGTAGCTCTATGACGGCGCACACGCAGCCCCGAGAGCTCTTGGGTTTCACAGACAGACTCGTGAGGAGATCCACAGTCAGAAAGTTGAAGCCAACAACTCAGATGAAGAGATCCGTGCTCGCACCAGCTTCCCGGCAGTTGTAGAAAATGATCCCCCTCTAGGACTACAATTAAGCAACTCTCTAAAGAACAACAAAAAAAATACCTGAGTATAAGCATAAAAAAACCCCACATACCCTAAGGTCCACCCTTAACCACACCTACCCCCTGCTCCAGCCATCCCCCTTTGTGAGGGAGGGTCAGGCATCTCCCCGCCTCCCCCCACCCCCAGCTGCAGGCAATTAAGCGGGCGGTTAATTGCGCCTGGGTGTGGCGGGGCTGTAGAGGAGCAGGTTCCCGGTCTGCAGTCCTCAGCGCGCGTCTCTCCCGGCTCCTCACGGGGATGAACTCCCCAAAACCACGGCTGTGCACCCGCCACACACCTCAGGCATGTAACCGAAGGCAGGAGCTGGGCTGCAGCTTGAGCTGGGAACCAGCTGCCCTGGAGTAAAGGCAACATCCACACACCTGCACCTCCAGAAGGGGAGTCAGCCATTTTGGAAAGAAGAGAAACAAAACCAAACAAAAAGCGTAATCAAAGGATTCCGGCTTCTAATCGTTTTTACTCAGAAACAATGCACTAAAACAGATTACTTGAAGATATGACACTTGATTGTTTTGTTGTTGTCAGAACCACATTTCTTCTGTAAATAGCTTGTAGGACTGCAGGCTGGCTTCTTTTCTGCGGCAGTACCACAGAGATTTACAAGGGAAAGAAGACAAAATTGCCATGCCTCACACCAAATTTGTGAGCAACTTATACGTTTTCTGTCGCATTTAGACCTTCTATAGAAATGAACTTCAAAAACATTTCATAACAGGATTCTTAGAGTTATCAAATGGAGAAAATAATTAATTTCCATCCTAGTGTACACATTGAGAATTGCCCAGCATGGAGGAACGCAGTCACTGGAGCATGAGAATCTCCAAGAAAGTGGGGGAGATTCACCGCCAAGAATAAAAGATTCTGAATATTATTCCAGATCCCCGTGTAAAATTCTTCACCCCACACTAGATATTCTGGCCCTTGTAATCTCACGGAGGCTTTGGCTGCTGTGCTGCCCCAGTAAAAGGTCCCTAGGATAAGAAAGGAGGAGCTAATTTTTAGCAAGTTTTTAATACGGCAGTGCATCTTACACTCATCTTACCAGCACTGCTGCTGGCCCAGGTGAAAAAAGAATTGATTTGAGACCCAGCTGGAGAGGAGGATGAAGTTTTAAAAGGCTTTTACTGCTTGATCCCTTGCTGCTACCTCTGCTTCAAAGCTTGGGAAAACCTACTGAGAATCTAATAAAACAGAATCAGGCCTCTTGAGATGAATGTCTTATGTTTTCTTTTACCAATTGTCCTTTGAAATTCCTTGATGGATGGCATCAATGGCATAGCAGATATGTGGCAGACGAGAGTGGAAGGCAAAAGAACTATTTTCTGTCCTACTTACATGCCATATGTGGGTAAACGTTACAAATGGATGAGTATCCCTGTAACTTGGCAGGTATACCTATTGATTAGAGCACTGTTAAATGTTGTAAAACATACTTTACACTTACATAGATATCTCTTGTATGACACATTGCAAAATGTTTGCTTAATACAAAAGAAGTAAATTAAATGTTAATAATGAAACATTTTCTTTCTAATTTCCCATTAATTGCAAATTTAGGAACACTCATACATGTGTAACTAACACATTTTCTCTGCATATATATGACAGCACATTTAATAAAATACTTAGGATAAAAATAATGGGATTGTTTAATAACCAGTACTTAAATGATACAACTCATGTTTAGTGTAGTAAACCTAAATCATTAGAGGTTTAATGTCAGATCTCAGCTATCGAGTATCAGGGATAGCTTCATCGTAGAGCCTATTCGACTCACAACCCTGCATCAAAGCCACAGTGATTATTTTCAGACCTTTTCCAAATCCCCTGAGTATTTCCTTCCTAAATAGGAGACATTTCCTGAAAATTTCACACAGTGTACATTTCCATTGTAAGAAAACTTTTGCATCTAGTTAAATAAGCAAAGCAGAGGTGAATTTATTGACTACATGTCAAAGATGTTTAAAAAATCATTTTTGAATGTCAAATGGTCTTTCATTTCCCCACCTTGAGATTCCTGTCTCTATTCTTTCTCTATATTTCATGTCTACTTGTTCTTTCAACCTCCTTGGAGTGCAGCCAGGCTCTACAGCCTACAGTATGAATATGCCTGCTATATTCCTGTTTGATCTTCTTCCCTTGATGTGTCAGTTTCTTTGTGGCCTGCCTACTTGTCAAACCGTTTTCACTCTTCAAAACTTTTTATGAATTTTTAAAAAGCAGTGCAGATCTCAGGACATTTGATGAATTTTTCAAGAGCTAATCACACTCAAATATCACAAACATTGCTCTTTATGTGTTTAATATACTAAGGACAAACATTTATTTACAAATTTCTGCACCTAAACCAGCCAGATAGCAACAAAATACATTGCAAATACACTAAGTGGTAGGTAAAAGAGAGAATGCGTTCCTCTTCTAACTATAACAGGAGTAACCTAGTGTTAAAAATGTGAAAAACAGGGAGAAGTGTCAATGTATACAAGTAAAATACTGAATTTTAAAATCTTAGGAATATAAAAGACACACAGAAGAAGAAATAACAAGCCGTCTTCGCTTAAAATACATATTTTAGAAAAAACATATAGTGGTACAATTCCTTAAGTTATGAGATGGCTTTATCCTTCTATATATAACTAGAGGTTTCTTATCAGCCTTACTGATGTGACGTGTTTCACATAGTTAATGTAGCTAGTCCATCCATATGCATCCATAATGCATGGATCAATAGATTACAAAACTCTGCTAATAGCCCTAAGACATTATTGACAGCACATTTTTGGAGGCTATTACACTTTTCAGATGGCTAAAATTACTTGTGTTATGAATGAGTTCCTCATACAACAGAGGTATATACACTGAGCATCAAATACGGTGTTCCCTGTGTCAGATGGGTATATAAATCCCTAGAATGCTAAAGGATGTCTAATCTAGAAACAGGAAACAATTTAAAATATTATATTAGTGAGATTGTAAATAATGTTTTTTCACTTTTACACTAGAGTCAGGACCACCATCAGACAAAAGGTATCAAACAATCTAAAGTAAAATGACTCATTTTGCCCTTTCCCAGTGAAGATCACAAAAAGCGTACTTAACGGAAATGTGCAATATGAAGAAGTATAGCTAATGTCTCCCGAAGTCAAATTTTTAGTACTTCAGTGATACATGATAATGAGGGTTAAGTAAATACACATGAAAAACAGAGATATGCTAAGTTGCACTAAAGCAGTTTTTAATATAGAGAATAGTCCAGCCAGTCTACCCTTCCAGGTCATTAAGGGGGTTTATCATAAACTGTTACATGCTAACCTAAGGTTAACGCTTATTCTCAGAGTACCTCTCATGATTTGTTATATTCCAGTTATAGCATGACATTTTCTAATTATATATATTCTATAAAACTGATATTGCATAAAGGAGCCTTCAATATATTAGCAGAGTTTGCATGTAAATGAATCTCTCTTGTTGCAGTCATATCTCAATGAGATTTCCTGTCCCAATTGCAGAAGACACAACAAGAAAATTCTATTGTTTTTCAAATAACTTTACCTTTCCATGAGACCTATGGAATATTGCTTGCTTTATTTTATTCAATCTTTATTTTCTATTTGGAAATGCAGATGCCAGTGCATCAATATGACATCTTTGTTCTCTCACAAGAGAGCTATAGTAAGGATAGTAATATGCTGAAAATAGATTTTAGTTTTGAATCAAAGAATAGTTCCTGGAAATGGATTAATCGAATGGTCAGTGTGGACATATGCCGACAACAGGATGTTGGTACAAACTCAATATGTGTCAAGATTGAAATGTATTCATTCATCTGGTCCACTTTACAAACCACTCTGATATCTGCACCTTGTGGGATCAGATTCTCAAAGGCATTATAATTACTGGTTCCCATGGAATAGATATGGAAACAGGTGCAAAGAAATTTTTACAGCAAACCAGATCAATGAGCACTTACTTTAATATTCCGTCAGAGACAATGGCCTCAGACAAATATTTCAGAACAAAAATAAAACTGATTAATTCAAATAACTATTAATTCAATTGTCACAAACCACAACTTCAGCAGACAGCTTGAGGAATGCAATTCTTTCGAACTCAAAGAATCATAAGCAAACAAAAGAGAGTTTAAATTTATTATTACATGTTTACTAAACAAAATAGTGGTCTGCACCATATTTGACACAGGTTAAGGGGATCAGGACTTAGATAGGGTACGTGGAAGAAGAGCTTAGCAAACTCTTAGTCCATTCAGCATTACTGAATCATCCCTTAATGAGTCCAAAGATTTGACTTTCTTGCTTAAGAGCTTAAAAAGGGTTACTTTAACAGGATTTGTATGATTAACTTACAATAAACTCAATTCAAATTGTCCTGATACAAAATAGAATACGAAATATTTAGGAGGAAGGAGGTGTAGATTTACATCTGTATTGGCTTAAAGCACCCTCAGAAACAGCTGAAGAAGCAGCACAAGCATGCTAGCCATCAGTTTGATAAAGGAGTGAGAAAAGTACATATAGAATTTAAATTTAATATAAAATTAAATTTAATGTAAATTATCAATTAAAAGAATCTCAATAAATGGTGAAAACCACAGGAATTGTGGGAGGACCACAGAGAAGCAACTAAAAATGGGATTACTCCTTCCTAAAACAGTGAACTGACCTTCTCCAGTTTTACCAAATTGAAGCATTCACAAATTTTTGCGAAGCAAGAAAATAAAAGACTTCCAGAGAAGTGTCAAATCAAATCAAGTACCATGTTGTGCTGGAAAGAGTTGGCATTTGAACCAAAGACAATTATGAAATTTATTCATGGAACTCTTAGCTTAAAATTCATTAGCTGAATTTTAGCTCATATTAAAAAAATATGATGATACAAACAAATTTGGAATGACCTTGAGAACAAAAGGTTTTTTAGAAAGCTATTGTCTCTTAGAAGGTTATGAATAATCCAAATCCTAGGAAGTACCCGACACAATATTAATTTTAGCTACATGGATTATAGGACATTTGTTAGCCTTGCTTATTGTCAGTTTTACTGAAATTCTGTAGTAGTATATCATAGCATGTATATCAACAGTAAAATTACACTGAATATCAATCTCCCTCTCTGTTTCACCCAACACCATAGATTCTACATGCCAACTACACAATTAAACTTTACAATATAATTTAAAATGCTTAATATTTCCTCGCCATGGTGCTGTTGGCAGAGACGACGTACTGCAGTGAAGGGTTTGTTACCTTTAAAATGTCTATGACAAGAAATCAAGCATTTCAAATGCCTCAGAGATGCATGAGATGTCTAAATAGGGACTTCACATATTCAAGCCATTTTCTCAAAGGGGATCATTTTTGCTGTCAGTCTTAGAAGAACAATGATGGCAGGTCTTTATGGGATAAAAACGTCATGAAAGAATTGAATCCTGCACTGAATGTCAGAAATGCCGAGATTGAATTTCATTCATTTTGGTAGTAGCTCTCCTTATACAGAAAGATT
This sequence comes from Anarhynchus alexandrinus, assembly GCA_008711295.1. Taxonomy (NCBI): domain Eukaryota; kingdom Metazoa; phylum Chordata; class Aves; order Charadriiformes; family Charadriidae; genus Anarhynchus; species Anarhynchus alexandrinus. The sequence continues at coordinate 10,336,230 of VUYV01000002.1, forward strand.
TTTCTCACTGTGCCTTGTGATGTGTAAACATTTGTGTACAAATACACACTTTTAGGCAACTTGTAAAAGATATCATTCCCGCAGTTAAAAAAGTGGAAGTATTAGTTCCTTCTGATGGTACTATTTGCATGAATTATTTATTCCAGAGCACAATACTCGGTATTGATCAAGCAGGATTAAATCGATTGATTGTCATCATATCTCTGAAAGTCATAAGCTACAATAAAGCTGTTTTCAAGCCACGGATGCCAATACAACACAGCTATGCAGTGTTTAGACATAAGCAGCTAGACTGAAAAATTCTGCAGATGGTAGGTTATGTCTTGTCATACTGTGTTTTTAGAATACTTAATTTTATTTCATAAACCAACACATTTTGCTGTTACTGTCATTATTTGTATTACTATTATGCAAATATGAGAAGCGCTCTACAAACAGGTACTGTTTACCTTTCTGCTGCCTACACTCAACCAGATACAAACCACACAGGCCTCTAACGTGTAGTTAATTTCCGAGTGTTCTGCTGAATAGGCATAAAAGCCTACACACTGTAGTAAATCGGGGCCAGAGTGTCTGCATACAGAGCTGTGAAAAAATAGACGTGAATAAAACTGTTATATTCCCTCTAAGCTATGACAGAAAGACGATTGTCCTTTCTCTTTTTGCCGTTCTGCTTCTACAGAGTAGGCAAGACATTTACTAATTGGATGAAGAGGCTGTGGAAACAGAACCCAGAAGGCTGAAGTACACAACTAAAGCAAAAATAAAGTGCGGCAAAAGATACTTAAACAAAAGAAATGCAGAAAAAGCAACTGTTACAATAAATGAATACTTCCCTGCCTTGCTAAAAGAAAGCTGAAAGTTTGGGAAATTTGTTCATGTTTTTCTGTGATTATATTATTTTTCCTGTATATATATGCACATACCTATAAACAATAAAGAGAGAAAGGGGACATTTCAGTACGCTCATATAAAGAATTTGATATTACTATATTACTGAATTTTGGGTGCAAAGGTAGATAAGAATAAAAATCCAGCACACGTGAATATTGCTTTTTTCCTACTTCCACCCATCTTTTTGTTATCGTTTTTTTCCAGCCATGAACTGAGGAAAGCAAGCCTATATATCTATACATACCTCCATATGCCATGCACATAAATTAAATCTTAATGTGGCATATCAAAACAACCCACTGTGAATAAGCTGTAGAATATAGTTTTAAATTATTACAGCATTATGCTCTGTCTGAGCTGAGTAGTGGACAGCTTGCTAACAAAATAAAAACTGTGTAGTTCACTGCAAGAAAAACTTAAAAAAAAATCCATTTGCTTTCACAATGGTTTTATAATGGGAAGAAAAAGTAACGGTTGTATACCATTATGGTTTAGATATTAAATATACAAGCTACAAAAATGTTTTATAAATACTGAAGTTAGTTTACAAACTGTAGCCAAAGTGCTACTCTGAGACCTGACCAGGAATAGGATGGGTCCTTGGTTTCCATTAGTTTGCGAAAACGAATACACAATTATTATTATTATTATTGTACTTGAGCAAACAGAAGGAAAGAGAAAAAGCTCGTATAAAAAAGAAATTCTTCAGCGATTTTAAATATTTTTATTTTGTTAATCCAAAATACATGTTGGATGAATCTGTGTATATGTTAACACTAACAAAAGTTCTCTAAAGATATATCCCATATAAATAATTTTGACTCGTATAATATTAAATGCAATATTTTTCAATATTGACAGAATGGTCTCTTCAGATTATAGTTACTTACCAGTTCTGTGCAGATTACTCAAAAGCTTCAAATTCTACAGCCATTCCCAAAATGTTTATATCACTGTTGGAGGCTTGTTCTACCCTAGTCATCAGCAAAATTACCTTTGCCTTCTTATTAGTTAGGATACTACAAAATCTGGAGAATATCCTGTAAGAATTGGAGTCTGCCAAACTTCAGATGAAGAAGTCATCGGATTACTCTTATCTGGAATATCTTCTCACAATAAAAGGTAATTCTTAGAAGCTGATTGGATCAGTTCTTGAACTTTATCCAGATAACTTAGAACATTATGAACAAAGTAGTTCACTTAGGAAACCGGGCAAGAAGAAAATCAATCTCTATGGGATTAAAAGTCAGAAAGAAAGAGCCCATGTATTATAGTCCTGCTTCATATCAGGAATCTCTGGGTATCTGGAGTCATGCAGTCATGGGGGGTCATCAAAAGTGGTTATGTTCTATAATAAGGTTATTCAAATCACAGACACTGATTGGGACCTAAACTGTGAATAAATTTGGCCTGGATCTTGGCAGGTGTTTCTTCTCAATAGCACAAGGTCTCGCTAATGAAAATACCTTGTCTTAGACATCCTAATACTTTTTGTCAAGATGTCTTCTCAGATGTCATGTCTTTTCAGAAAGGGAACAGAGAGGCTATTTTTTTAATTACCACATGAATTCTAGCAGTTGATCAAATGAGTTATTCCACTGGTTCATTCTGAGAAACAGGCTGAAGGTCAATCAATGGACAATGACTTTCCACCTTTGCTTCACTGTAATCTTTGTATGGATTTTTTTGCAGTTGACCTTCCAGCTCTGGCTGGCTGCTCTATGGATTCCAAGAATACTACATTCTTCATAGTTCACCAGAACTGGCTCTATTTCTGCAGTAAATGTTGAAATCTCAATTTTATGAGGAGTAAGCTGGTTTTCAGTGCAATTTTAAAATATATTTCCAAGTGACTGCATCCTTCTTAATCTTCCAGGTAAACGAAATAAGATGGGACAGTTTTATTTTGTATAACGCAATTGTGATCATTCGATGAAATCCCTGTCTCCAATTTATTATTACTATTCCTTTCTTATCTCTTTGTTCTAAAAATTCCACACTGTTAAAGATTATTATGCATAGTAAATCTTCTATAGGTATGTCATTGACAAAAGGAAGACTAGGGAAAATGTGGGCCCTCTCCGGAAGGAAACAGGAGACCTGGTCACCCAGGGCATGGACAAGGCTGATGTACTCAACAACTTTTTTGCACCAGTCTTCCCCAGTAAGGGCTCTAGCCACACTGCCCAAGTTGCAGAGGGCAAACACAGGGACTGGGAGAATGAGGAACCACCCACTGAAGAAGACGACCAGGTTTGAGACCACCTGAGGAACCTGAAGGTGCACAAGTCCATGGGGCCTGATGAGATACATCCACGGGTACTGAGGGGACCAGTGGATGAAGTTGCCAAGCCAATGTCCATCATATTTGAGAAGTCGTGGCAGTCTGGTGAAGTTCCCTCTGACTGGAAAAGGGGAAACATAACGCCCATTTTTAAAAAGGGAAAAAAGGAAGACCTGGGGAGCTACAGGCAGGTCAGCCTCACCCCTGTGCCCAGCAAGATCATGGAGGAGATCCTCCTGGAAATTATGATAAGGCACATGGAAACTTAGGAGGTGATTGGTGACAGCCAACATGGCTTCACTAAAGGCAAATTGCACCTGACAAATTTGGTGGCCTTCTATGATGGGGTTACAGCATTGGTGGATAAGGGAAGAGCAAATGACGTAATCTACCTGGAATTGTGCAAAGCATTTGACAATGTCCCACATGACATCATTGTCTCTAAATTGGAGAGGCATGAATTTGACCAATGGACCACTTGGTGGATAAGGAATTGGCTAGATGGCCACGCTCAAAGAGTTGCAGTCAACAGCTCAATGTCCAAGCGGTGAGCAGTGACGAGTAGTGTTCCTCAGGGGTCAGTACTGGAACTGGTACTATTTAACATCTCGGTTGGGTATTTTCTTAATATTATACTATGAAAATTCATATTGATTTACTTATTTCAAAATTTTGAAAATGAAAGGGAGGTCTTTGCCAAGGTGTGCTTAGATCAAAACACATTTCTGCTTTCAGCTAAATTCTGTCAGTCACAAATAATGCCAAAACAAATACACACATTTTTTTCAAGATGACCATTTTTAAGTATTTTTAACATAAAATGGGGGAAATTGTTCCCCAAGAAACTGTTGAAAGAGATTCTAGTCACAGAGGTCAGGCTCCCATTCATCAATCAGCAGCTCACCATACTTGGCTTGCAATTCAACAGCCATTTGCAAGCAAGAAAATGTTATTTACTTAGAAACTGTGCGAAACTGTAGTTCTAATGTCAAAAAAACAATTCATAAAGCTGTCTGAAAAACTGAAAGGTTCACACCAAAACAATCCCTTTTTCATGAACTTTTTTTGTCGAACTATTTCCATAGGAGAAAATTAATAAGGAATTGAATGAATTTGTTGTAAATACAGTTTCTTTTTCTTCTTTTCCTTTAAATGAAAAATGTGCATTTGGAAACGACAGCCATTTTTCTGGGGTGTCTGCGGGGTGTGGTGTGATTTTATTTCTCTACGACTTCAAGGACTTAATTTTTAACTTTTTGTTTGACACCAAAATCCCCTATGCTTTTTATCTTGGATGCACCCATCTATCTATCAGTGTCTGTGGAACATGAAAATAATAATATTATCAGAAGAATATATTATAAATATTTAAATATTGCAACTATGTATATAGTAATATTCAATGGAAATATTGTAAAAAATAATCTAATCCATTAAAGAAAACTCTGCACCACCAGACTGACAGGTTACAGATTTGTAAACTCTACTGCAAATAATCATATTTTTAACTCTGAAACACTTCTGTTCATACTTACATCTGAATTTGAGAAAAGTTTTATTAACAATAAGGCAGTTATTAATATGTGATGTGCTTTCAAAATTAGGGTTCTGAGATTAAAAAAATCCATTTTTTCATATAAAATGAAAGTTCATAAGGAACTCCAAGTTCCGAGTTCCTGGTACAACCTCAGATCTCTCAGTTATAATTCTAAAATGTGTTTTGTTATATTTTAGTCCTATAAAATACTGACCACATCAGGTGTCTTGTTGGGGGAAATTATAAGTAATCATGTAAAAAGGGACACCATCACTATGTAGACACACAAAGGAGGTAGAAAAATGGGGAAATTTTAAGGTTGCAGCTTTTGTTTTGGCATTTCCAAGCTTTGAAGTACTTTGAATAATCTTGATTTTATCTTTTCTGAGTCTAAACATTTTTTTTGTTTCCCTAACAAATATTTTGATATTCAAAATTTCCTATATACTGTCATGGACTAAATCTGTATTAAAATACTACAAGAAAAATTATATTACAGTATGAATAGTACAATTATCTACACTCCAAAAAATTCAAATATGGTCCACTATCTACAAGACCTGGAAATAGATTATTATCTATCATGGTAATAATAATTACAATTTCAGTATGTCACATTTTTCCTTGTCAGGCCAAGTCCAAAGTCAATTCAATCCACTGCTGAATTACTGGACGGTTAAACATATTTTATTTATTTTTATACTCTGGGATTTCATTCTACTGCCAGATAGATTTTGCTTTCTGCATAAATGACAGACAATAAAAAGTGGACCTATCTTTTTTTTATTGCACAGAATTAGTTCTCTGCCAAACTCTTTGTTACTAATATTTAGGTATAGTTAACATACAATTAGTGCAAATTTGAGGAAAGAAGAGATCATGTGTTCGGGTTTTAAGAGGGAATAGTATCATGACTCATGTTTAATACATGATTTTAGAAATTAATTCCTTGTCCAAAGCTCAAAATGACTGTTACAAATTTTAAGAGAAATGCAAAGTACAAGCTATACTTTTTCCACAGTCTCATTAGTGCAGAATCCAGCACACATGTTGGTGTCCGATCTGTAAGCCGAAGGAGACAATAAGCATTTAAAATGTACACACCAATAATCCATAGTTTAATTATCCATTGCTAATGAAGTTAGAGAGTTAAACAGATAGATTATCCTACGCAAGATCCATATCTATTTTGCGAACAGTGCAACAAAGCATGTGCATCTGTGAAACTGATACAGTGCAGCACTTGCCAGAAATACTTTGCAGAGCTCAGATTCTGTATTAAGGTTACACGTCATACCTAAAATTAAAGTACGTTTTGCCCACTAAAGGCCACATGGGAAGGAAGTGTGAGAAATCAGCCGCCTAGTCCCTTCCTCTTATTTTGAAGCAGATTGTTACTTTATAATCTGCTTTAAACTGCAGCACTGACATTCTTCCCTTTGAACAGGCCAGAAACTGTATGGATTGAGCCACAATTTCTCCACTGTGTCCCTTTGGGCTCAGTGGGAAGAAGCAGGCTCTTCGTCTTTTCACAACAAGACACCTTCACATAAGCCCCTACCAAGACAGACGTGGGAGCGGGAGCAGCCGACCGTGGGCCTCTCTCTGCACTTGCCCGGGCAGGATGGAAGGAGTGACTTCTGCTTCCCCAAGAAAGACCTGACAGAGGAGCCGTGGGGTCCTGCCCTGTACAGTACTGAAAGACTTTGGAAAGCATAGTAATATACAAACAGTATTTCTAAAAAGAAACAACCCCCATGAAAGAGTCATTCAGCCTACGCAGTTCCTTTTCTCTCCTCCCATGTAGGCCAAGTACTCCCCTTCATTTATCATGGATAAATTTCCAATCAGCAAAATGTGAGTTGGCCTAAAATGTATTTAAATGCTCTCTTATTCCTGAGGAAAAAGAGCTTTCCTAAGAATATTGCTAAGGAAACTGTAGCCATTTTCATGCAAAAGGCAGACTGCTTGGTAAGGCAGAAACCAGCATAACAAAAAAAATCCAAACCCTTTGTGTTTTATTTCCTGCTCTTATAATATCGACAGGCTAAGTACTTACAAGCATCCAAGTGTTGGGGAACAAAACCTAGAACTATTTCAATTCAAAATTAAGTGAAAGGGAATGTTCATTTTTTTGCATATTTAATTTAGCAGATGGATACCACTATAAAGGATATGATTGTTCAAAATAAGGAAAGGCTACCACTTTTGCCACTGTAACATTCAGCATATAATATAATGCAATTATAATTATATTATATTATATAAGAAGGTTACAAATTAGATCATACTTAATATATGCAGGGAAGATATTTCCAATGCAGTCTGCTATCAAACTTGCCTGTCTGTAGCTCTTTGAGGGTGCAGATTATGCATTAGCTTCCCAATATTAGAATGTGAGTTGACCAAAACAGTGAGATGATCCCTTGTGCCTTAACCCCAGGTTTGCAAAGGTTATAGACATGTTCAGTGTAGATATAACAAGTCTCCTTGATTTTAACAAGAATTTCTGGGAGCAACATTTTTGATTATCATCTATTTGGATTACTTAAATATAAAAAAAAAAAGTAATAAATTCGGTATCCATTTGTAACACTGTTGCAGGGGGGTTGTCTTTTTTTTTTTTACATTCTAAGCACCATTATTAGATGCAAAAATATTACTTTGATATATCAGTTTCACTTATTGACACTGTAAAACATGCCATAATTACAGAATCTCCTGAAGAAAAATACAGATTGCCTCTGTGTCTAATTTGGTCAGTATTGCAAGCATTAACATTAACGCAATATTAAAGGGAGAAAAGCATGCAGCGCAAAGAGAATAATCTCTCCTGTTTTTCTAAACTCATAATTAATACTGAAGAGGTTGACACATATTAAAGTAACCCCAAAAACATTTCAATGGCTCTTCAGGCGCAGATTTGTTTCATGTTTTTGTTTTGCTATATTCAAATATGCTGTCAGGGCTATATTTTGGTCTCAGTTGCACTGTTGTAACGATACATGGTTCCCATTGACGAAGCATGATATCATGCTTAACATCAGTAGAATTCCTACCACATCTAAAAGTAATAGTTTGTATGGGTTACAATCTCAAAAAAATGGTGAAGAACCTCTGCTGCACCGGTTTTAAGGGCAAAATACAAGAGTACTTTGCCTTGGAAAGAGAACAAGAAGCCAGCATTTACCATGGCTTCAAAATATGAAAGGAGCTGTTATGCTGCAATTTTTTTTCATTATTGGACATTGAATGTACGTTCCAATTAATTCCCAAATAATGCATTTTAAACATGAACAGACTCTGTACCCAGTGCTTTAGTTTCTGTAAGCCTGGAACTGTAAGGTAGGCTGCTATGGCTTCCTGCTGAGTTGTTGCAGAAACATTTCCTTTAAATTCAAACACTATGTTAATTCGTGATGAAAATTAACAGGATGATTAGGGGCTATTAACAGATTCTTCTGACTTTAAACTAGGATAAATCTCATATAATGATATGAAACAAGATCAACGTTTTCTGAAATGCTATTTTTTACCCTAACAAGCCCAATCTTGCTCTGGAATTCAGACAGACACTTTTTTTTTTCCTTTTTCCTTCTTTTTTTAGTGGAATGAAGCAGTAGCTATCAGATGGAAAATGCAAAGTGTTACCAAAATTCAGTGAACTGTATTTTCTTTGAAAATCAAGAACTGTGAGAGTGAAATTCGTAAAGCTTGGTACTTCTTAGTAGCCATATTAGTGCTGTTTCCCTGGAGTTATTTTTATCACGGACTTACTGTCTGCACTTTTTTTTCCCCTTCTTTTTGAAAAATAGCACTATTCACAGTCATTCGGTCACGCAATATTAGGCCAGTATGTAGCACTCAATGTCCATGTGACGACTCCAGTAGAGGGGGCCAGAATTAAATGCTAGTATGATTTTTTGAGGTGGCTTTTTGATTGTCAGGTTATATCTTTGCAAAAAACAAATGATGGCCTCCTGAAAAGGGACATGCCTGTTGTGTATGCACACTGGCAGGCATTCAGGAGATTTGTCCCCTTATAACTGATCCTTGTTTGCATTTAAAATCAGCCATTGCAGACTATGAAGCAAAAACACTTTAAAGAAAAAAGAATTAAGACGTGTCACATTATAAATTCTGTCTCCAAGACCTGATTTGAATCAATGTTCTAACCTTTTTCATAACCTTCTAGCTCATAAATTTTACCCAATGGGACAAATTCTTTTCACATTTCTGCTTTTCTGTTGAACATAAAAACATCTTAACTTATTTGAGGTTCTTATTTGCAAAGTACAAATCGCTATTCCACGTGCAACATCTTTCTTCTGGAATCCCTTTGCTGAATTCTTCCTTTGTGTTCTTTTAACCAAAGTGCATCAACATTGATGTTTCAGGTCAGACCTATACTGTGTTTCTGAGTGAATCTTTTCTTTTTTTTTTTTCAATAAGTCAACATTACCATTGCTTGGTAATGGTTAAAATGTTTGTATTTAGCCTCACAACTTTTCCCAGTTGAATTAAGGTTAGAGTGGACTTCCTGGTTTATAGGTATTGCAAAGTATGGAAGTGAAATTTAGGACAAGGTCCAATATGCAAATCAATATAAATACTTCATAGAATCATCTAGGTTGGAAGGGTCCTTTAAGTTCATCAAGTCCAACCTTCATCTCAGTAAGGATCTGAGTTCTAGAATGTTTTCTATGAAAAACTCTTTAATCTCAAACTACAATTTTACCTTGCTCTGCTGGATGATTGGTCTATATATTGAACCCTATTTTTATCAGCCCTCAGCTAACAGATGGCAAATACCAATGCCACTGAGAACTAAAAGAGTAATAAGCTGTAAAAGTTGCCATCAGTGTGAAACTTGTCTCATGACTATCTCTGTGCATAGTATTTCCCACAATTTTGCACCGCTCTATGGCCAACCTAGAGTACAAAGCCACGTGGTAGAGATGAACAACCTTGTATTATGCCCTCTCCAATCGCCGCATGATTTCTCATTCCAGCTGCAATTCGCACTGATGACTCCTGCATTGCTGCCGGGTTTTCCTGCATCCTAATCAGGTCACGTGGCAAACCCTTATCAAGCGAAATCTCCTGCATTTGCATATGATAGAGCCACGCCGTCGTTTCTCGTAATCAGCAAAGTGCATGGACTGCTTCTTAATAAAATCTCAAGCTTGTTCTATCATTCCTTCAAGGTGAAAAATCTATTTTTGATTCTGCTCCTCCTTCATTGCTCTTTAGGTCTCATTTTGATCAACAGCGGTGTCCTTTTTCATAAGCACTGTGTGGCAGAGTGTTAAAACATTTACCAATTAATGATTGTTAGAATGATATATATGAAAATATGCCAACACATAAATGAGTTTCACCCTATAAATATTTCTGCGATTATATCCTCAGTTAAATGGTTCCTAATGATATGACTTCCTTTAAATTATACCTTTTTATACATCTACAGCCATGGCTAGACATGATACTGGTCCACATATATGCAATTATCAATGACAAGAGAAAATAACATCCTCTAAGTTACAGTTTGAAGCCTACTATTATTTTTTTAAATAGTTTCAGAAATATCAGTAAAAAATTGTTAGTTGTGTAGATTAGTATTCTAGAATGATAATAAGAGAAATATATAATGTAGAATAATGCAAGTATGGCAGGAAGAGGTAGAGGACTCAGGAATCTTGTACTCTTCAGTCTCAACTTTAAAGGTACTGCCTTTCAATAAATGGACAGAAATTAGCATACAGTCACTGGTTTTGTACATAAACCCACAGTCATTTAGCCTGCTTAGTAACCTTGTCGAGAAAGAGTAGCATTCTAAGTAAATGTAAATAAATTACTCTTATTCAGGTAACACTTTGAAGACCCACGGGCCCAAAGATCAAAGTCTTTGTCACACAACTACATACGGATTTATGGATCTCATCAACTAAGTCCTAAGCAGAGCTCTGAGAGAGGAAATTGTTAGAAGAGAGCCATGAAAACACGAAGAAACATTTGGCACTCTGCTGTATTAAATAAGAGGCTATGAAGTTTAAATAACTTATCACAGGAGGCACTTGGAGGGCTTGAGGAAGGCTTTGACAGCAAAAGAGAAGATCCAGCTGTTTGCCATATAGTAATAATACGTTGCCCTTTTAAAAAATAACCATTATCTAGATCTATTACTATAATGGGGAGAGAGATGATGGTGAAATAGGTCTTCATGGCATGATTTTTAACTTCTGAATCCAGCCAGGCTGGCGTGTAGAGCAAGAAAGACTAATAATGTTCCAGGGTTGTAATGAAGGAAGTGAAGAACAGAAATGATTGTGAACACCTCTTCAGAGCAACTGCTTTTTTTCAGATTTTTCAGTCATAGTAGCATAGAATTTTTGCTTTTCTTTTGGCTACAGGAAAGTGTTTCACTTTCTATGCTAAAACGCATATTTATCAACGTAATGTTGTTACTGTCTTGGTATCTAACAATAGCTGTAGGATCTACCAGCAAGTTAGCATCTTTAAGAGTAGCTGGAAGACTTGTATTGCTTCCCTGAGCCTATGGACATCTTTTTTTTTCATCTTTAATACTCTGTTTTTCTCTCACAGCATCTGAGAATGAGCTACTGCCCCCAGCTCTTTCTCTTCTGCAGCTCTGGGAGAAGAAAAGTGATTTAAGGTATAGAAGGAGTCAATCATTTTCCTGCAAATGCTACTCTAAACTGATTCCATTGCTCTAAAATGGCTCAAGAAAATGGCACCATAGCATCAAACATCCTGCACCATTGTCTTGTAATATACAACTACAGGGACTCATCAACCAGCTACAAAATGTGTGGGACATGCCTTTGAAAAACCTCCGCTGATCATCAGGGTCCTTTATTTGTTTAAAACTAGATGACCCACCTTTAGCAGTTACTAAGCAATTAAGTACATTGTAGTTAGATACTTTCTCTCTGAAGACTGGATATAACTATAAAAGTGACTGCAATTTATGTGTTTCCTGGACTACAGGAATAATAAGTGAAGATGGAAAGCAGATTAGATAGTGCAACTAGAAGGTCAAGGAAAGCAACTCCATCTCATCAAAAGCATATCTTTATGTGTCTAAAAAAAAATACATTACAACAACAAAACCAATCCTAAATGATATGCCTTAATTCAGTCCACCCTGCATGTCCTAGCACAAAGACATTTGGCCTAGCTTGAATATGGGAAATAATTTTGCCCTCAAACTCTGTGTGTACAAAATTAACTTGATTCATTTTTCACCTCAACAAGGTGTTTTATTTCCAACTGTCAGTTTTGCTGTCTGTAAAGCACAGAACCTCCAAGAGTACTCTACAACCTGAATACAGATACTCATTTTCTGAATGATCACTTTGGAGGCCAGAGAGAATAGGAGAAAGGACAAGAGAGACACTTCCCAAGTTATTCAGTGGAGAAGCCTAATCAGAGTCTTGCCTGAAAACTTAAAGAACACCATATATTTAAAGGTTTTGTTACAGCAGAAAACGAAATGCCCACACAGTTCTCATTACACAGCATAGTGCCAAGACCCTTTGCACCATGCAATTACCAGGAAAGAGAGTGGTGTCTCTAGCAAGTGGTTAATTCGTTCCAGCAGCAGAACCTCAAAGAACAGAGCAAATATTTGGTTCAATGTATAAAAAATACCTTAAAAAAATCCATAGCAGTGATCAGAGAGTAAAATAAAAAGATATAATTTTAGAGCCCACTCACTCCAGCAAGCGAATCTGAACTGTATTCCACATCCACAGTATCAAGAAAGCAGAATTTTACCAGTCATGCTACCATCAGATTAACTTGGCCAATGCTGCTGAATTTACAGGAACCTGAGAAAATGAGTACGACCGGCATGGAAGGTAGTATTCCTACCCGCAGTGTATTTGGCAGGTAGCAAAGAAGAAATTTCAATAACATCATAGATGCAGGGAAATTAATATTTAAATATTAATATATCCTTGGCTGTGTGTTTTATAAAGCATTTAGGTTACTAAAGGATGATTTAATACTATGAACTACTCCATATTTCAAACACAGAACCTATGGTCAGTGAACATATTTACCAATCAAAAATTAATTTTACTACATGGCCAATAACATATTAGGTAATTAGGTAATGGACTAATTACCATATACTTAAATACCTATGCTGAAAACAAACTTATGAAAGACTGTAAAAATCAATACTGAAATTTCCAATAGCATACATATGCAGATTTCTGCCTATTTAACTAGTATTTTCTTATTTCAGAAGTGCCAATAGATTAGAGGAAATTTTGTTTCACATTAGTTTGTATGATAAAGCAGTACATACAAAGCCCATCAATTACAGTGATAGAAGTAATTAGGCTTTCAGTTCCTATGAATTAACAATGCATCATATTCTCTGTAATAAGTGGCATGCATGATTATCTCTTATTGTATCTATCTGCTTAATTTTTAATGAATATCATAGTATGTACGAAGATTTTAATTGACAATAAAAATGTAGATTTATTAGTTGTTTTCAACTTTATTAGTTAAACTTGTTGTGCTATGTTAATGATCCTAATACATGCTAACGGGGATTTCTTAGCATATTATTGAATGCACTCACTCTTATATACTTAGACAGGATAAGTGTGAGCCATGACAGTTAATAGTTAAATTGTTAAATATGGGAACAAACCAGCTGCATTCTGACTCTGCATTAAAGTAAATGAGAATCTATAATAAAGTCATAACACAGCAGGTAACATACCCTGTTGCGGACAATGCAAGTGCTAATAGACTCCCAGTAAAGTTGTTAGAGTTACACTAAGTAGTGCACCAGTAGTTCAAATGGCTCCTTTTTTTTTTTTTATAATACAAATGTAAGATATCATTTGTTATACTTTTGTACAAAAGCTTAGCCTTGAGCGTTATGGAGAATCTGGGTGCAAGAAGTGGATATTTTACAAAGCCTAGTATATGTTGTAACCATAATGTCTTAAGTAATACATTTACTAATAAATTTTATTTTTTATTTTCAGAATTATGAGGCTGGGTACAATAAGATAAAACTGGGTCCATTTTGTCCCAATGAGCAGACAACTCCACCAATTTTTTTTCTCAGAACTAGATAATCTTATTTTATGGAATCATAAACTGAGGCAGACACATTTTAGCAAAGATAGCTCAGATAACATATAAATATCTATATTAATGTTGACCTTGATATACATGAAAACTTCACTATCCATTTCACTTTATAGAATCATATAATGGTTTAGAGTTTTTATATATTAGCAAACGTCACACAAAAGATTGTTTTCCAAAACACTTGTATGCTTCCATTTTTTTAATTTAAAAAAGTGTATTCACCCACCTCCCACTTCCCCCCCCTCCCCGTTATTACCTACAAAATGCTGTAGTAATCATTTCATCAATATGGTGAATCAGTGCAGCCCTTTTGCACAAGAACTGGTGAATGAGAACTAAGGCCTCACTGAAAATGTACTAGCAATTCGGTTATGATTGCTATTGAAGAAATGGCATTGGAGTAATATCATTAGTCATACCATATGCTTAGGGCTTTTTTATTTATTTAAACAAATTTAATTAAAGCATATAGAAGAAGGGACAAATGACTAAAGGTCTATTTCCAGGGAAAATAATGAGGAAGATATTAACATAATTTTGTTTTTATTTCTGTACTTGTGTGTGTGGACTGACATTCCTTTAATAGTTTCATGTTCGCTCTGATGTTTTCTTTGCCATCTTTCATTTGCAAGCCTTCTGGCACCTAAAACACCCTGGGCAATAAACAACTTTCTAACATTTGTCATCTAGAAAAACGTATTGCACTCAAACACTAAAGGACCAGAGGCCACAACCACATGAAAGTCACACTTCATTTAACATCTATTACACCACTCTTACTCCCCCCGCCCATCCTCCCCCTTCCTTTCTTTTTCTGTAGTAGTCACAGTGGCAGCCTCCATTGAAGGTTTATGGACCCCTTCAGGGAAGTGTTTTCGGCCTCTTTTGCTATGTCATTCTGCAAATTGATGTATGAATCAACTCATTCTTTTAAAATTCATGAATTTAATTAATGTCACATCCTGTTCCCCATTTCACCGGACTTCGAATATTCATTTAGTGTCAGTGACCATAGCTTTTTCCCATTGATAGCAGTAATAAAAAACAAACTGTGGGGTTTTGTGGTTTTTTATTTATTTATTTTATTTGTTTTCTCTTATCTCACATCAAAGAAATGAGTGCAAAAATCAAATTTAACATACTGCCAGATGCATATTTTAGAATTATTTGTCACTGAATATGGTTTATCAAGATATCATACAGAAATAGGTATCTAATCAGTTGTCTTAAGGTATACTGCAGCTGCCATCATTAAATATTTTCTAGGTAAATTAGACCTACTACAAGGGCAATGGAATTTTACAAAATTATCTTTTTTTCATTGATTACCCAAATATCTTCCTGAGACAGAACTCATAAGAGAAAAATCAGTTTATTTTCTCCTCTTTTATTTGTTTACCCTTTTTTCTTATCTTATCCTAATTTTCTTTTTTTTTTTTCTTTTTTTTTTTTCTACAAGGCATGGATAACTACAAACCTTTGCATACAGTTGAGCAAAGAGCAAAAGCAGAGAAATTCCAGAGCAGTTAGCTCATCTGGAAACATTTCCACAGTTGCATGCCCAAAGATTAGATGCAGTTCACATGTAGGACACCTCAGCCACTCTAGTGCTCATGCAAATACAGCTATATGGACAAGTTACAGGGAGAGAGGTGCCTCGGCTGGTATATGGGATCCTTTAGAAGACCTAACGTCTTGACATACCAAGGGAAGTGTGTGCAGTGGATACACAGTCTCAGCGTATCATCCATCTGTGGGTACTATAGTTCAGTACCACTGACACAGTGTTGCTGAACTCTTGTTTACAGTTTGCAGTGATGATAAAGGAATGTCATTGGGACTCAGTGTCACAACATTCTCAATTTCATCATAATAAAGTAAAAAATTCAGAAAGTCAAATTATAAACCAGTATAGGCAAAGGTAGCCTTAATTTTATCAAAATAAGTTTTATCTCTACAGGGATAACACAACAGAAACAAAAAAAAGGAAATACAGCTATTACATAAAACACATGTTATTTAAGTAAATAGAAAATATGAGGTAGGAGCCCAGTGGGAGATATATTGGAATTTAATCGTAGATTACAAAAAAAAACAAAACAACCAACTTTAGAATTTCCCAGAAAAGGTTTTAGAGAGAAGATATAAACAAATCTCATCAAATTAATCTCT
Source organism: Anarhynchus alexandrinus (assembly GCA_008711295.1). Lineage (NCBI taxonomy): Eukaryota > Metazoa > Chordata > Aves > Charadriiformes > Charadriidae > Anarhynchus > Anarhynchus alexandrinus. The sequence continues at coordinate 10,352,261 of VUYV01000002.1, forward strand.
TCATTGTTCCTAATCTCCTGTGCTGTCATAAGATTACCAACGCTTGATCTCATATCAGATATTAAATTTCACCCCTACACAATGGCTTTTTGGAGAAAGGAGTTGTTTAGTGGCAGACAAAATAAAACAAATTAGATGAAATTTTTTGGTACTTTCTAGTTTGAGATTTTCTCTCCTAGCCCATTATTAAGTAGCCACAGCAGCATCTATGAAGGAGGAAATGATGCAAAGAGTATCACAGTGTGGAGTGGTCAACATGCTGGAGAGACGGGATGCCATCCAGAGGGACCTGGACAGGCTGGAGATGCGGGCCTGTGTGAACCTCATGATGTTCAACCAGGCCAAGGACAAGGTCCTGCCCACGGGTCAGGGTAAGCCCAAGCACAAATACAGGCTGGGCGCAGAATGGCTTGAGAGCAGCCCTGAGGAGAAGGACTTGGGGGTGCTGATTGATGAGAAGCCCAACATGAGCCAGCAATGTGCACTCGCAGCCTGGAAAGCCAACAGTATCCTGGGCTGCATCAAAAGAAGTGTGGCCAGCAAGTCGAAGGAGGTGATTCTGCCCCTCTACTCCACTCTCATGAGACCCCACCTGGAGTACTGTGACCAGCTCTGGGGCCCCCAACATAAAAAGGACATGGACCTGTTGGAGCGAGTCCAGAGGAGGGCCACAAAAATGATCAGAGGGCTGGAGTACCTCTCCTATGAAGACAGGCTGAGAGAGTTGAGGCTGTTCAGCCTGGAGAAGAGAAGGCTCCTGAGAGACCTTATGGCAGCCTTCCAGTACTTAAAGGGGGCCTACAGGAAAGATGGGAAGGGACTCTTTATCAGGGAGTGTAGCGATAGGATGAGGGGTAACACTTTTAAACTGAAAGAGGACAGATTCAGTTTGGATATTAGGAAGAAATTCTTCACTGTGAGGGTGGTGAGGCACTGGAACAGGCTGCCCAGAGAAGTTGTGGATGCCCCATCCCTGGAGGTGTTCAAGGCCAGGCTGGATGGGGCTTTGATTAACCTGGTCTAGTGGAAGGTGTCCCTGCACATGGCAGGGGGTTGGAACGAGATGATCTTCAAGGTCCCTTCCAACTCTAACCATTCTATGATTCTGTATCAAACTAATTTCACCATAAAAAAAATGATGAGATACACCCCACCCCCACCCCAAATCTATATTCTCATATACCCCGAAGAAGCCTGCTTTAAACATGGTTTTTAGTTTTCCATTTCTGGAAATTGTTTATGTTTACATCAGTGTTTCTACTGTAGCTCCTTAATCTCTCTTTTTTTTGTTGTTGTTTTAATTCTATAAAATTTTTGGTTTAGAAAGAATATAGTATTTCTATCTCCATTTTTGCAGCAGTGCCCTGTGAGGCTGTCATTTTGCCTGCAGGTCCTGTGGGTTCTGGGAGAAGGAATCCCACTCTTCAGCAGCCAGAGAGAGGTGCAAACAGTGTGCAGAAGTGAGAATAATTACCAGAAAACAAAGTAAAACATAAAAAAACCCAAAAATCGGCAAGGATAAGGACCATGGCATTATATTTTTTTTAAATCCATTCAACCATCTCAGGTTTGGATTAAGCATAAATCTTCAGCCTCACGGGATAGGATGAAGGCACCACACATAAAACCTCTGCTGTACAGCTGGGCTATTCAGCTGCACAGTCAGAAGAGAAATTCAGTGAACTATATAAGATTTTAGATGAAGTCTTGCTCTGGTCCGTAGCTGACAACAGATACAGTGCTAACAGATAGGCAGGACTGTCTACCACAAAAATACATCTAACACATGTACAGTTTGTGTCCTGGTTTCAGCTGGGATAGAGTTAATTTTCTTTCTAGTAGCTGCTGTGTTTTGGATTTAGTATGAGAAGAATGTTGAAGAATGCTGATAACACATATTGTGGTAGTTGTTGCTAAGTAATGTTTATATCAGTCAAGAGCTTTTTCGGCTTCCCATAGAAGCTGACAGGGAGCATAGACAGTACAAACTTGCCAAAGGAATATTCCATACTATAGATGTCATGCTCACTATATAAATGGGGCTTGGCTGGGGGCAGGAATGCATGATCACTGCATGGGGCAACCAATCCGATGGGATGGGCAACCAATCATCACCAATCAATCATCGTACTTGTGTTGTATCACTTTATTTTGTGTATTCTTTTATCATCATTATTATTATTATTGTTATTTTCCTCTTCCATTAGTGTTCTATTAAACTGTCTTTATCTCAAGCCACAAGGGTTTTTTTCCTTTCCCCTCCTTTTCTTCCCACCCTACTGGGGGAGGGCGCTAGTGGGCAGTGAGCAAGCAGCTGCATGGTCCTAGTTGCTGGCTGGGGTTGAACCACAACAGTTTGTGTTTATATACTGTACTTTGCAGTGTTTATTTTATTGTAATAACTGTTCGATTCTTAAATGAATTTCAGTTCAAGAATCCTAAACATATGATTAAGTCAGACTCCTGTTTACCAACACATTGTATTTTTACAGATCCCTGGACATGTTGGTGGTACAATCACTAGTTTTTTTCTCTGCTAAAGTAGGCAAGGTTGGCTCATTCAGTTCAGCCTTTGCTTCTACTTTACACTTATTAAACACAAGCTTCTAGTCTGTAATTTGCAGAATGTCAGTTTCAAAGACTGTCAATTAACCACAAATCTTCAGAAAGTGAAGACCTGAGAAATCCCATAGCAGGACCAAAGAATCCTCAACTTTCTTCCGCGGTCATGGTCTGACAGTTCCCAAAACCAGGAAGAAGAGTGGGATTCTCATATACAATAATGTCCAAATTGTTAGAAGATGAAAGCGTGTTCAACAATGAGCTATTGTTTGCCCAATCACAAGCTACGCAGTGGGATATCAGCACTTTGAAGGTGGTTTTTTTTTCCAGTTCTGGACACAAATGGCCTGACCCTATATGCAGTGTTTCATTTGACTGATAACATACAACCAACGGAGCAACTTCATAAAATAACCTTTTAAAGTATCACAACATTTTATAGAGGAATTGGATCGGAAACAGAATAAAATTGAAGATTCTCATCATAGACACTAAAGATTTGCTGTAATGAAATCCCTTAGATAAAATGGGCTTGCATGAAAATCATTAACAATTTCAAAACACTGGGGTACAGACAAAAAGAAGAGAAAGCCAGTGAGGCAGCTTGAAAATTCCCCTTGTGTCTGTCTGGCCTCAGGGCTATTGCTAACATATGATTATGGTCACCAACCTGTGCTTCCATTTCAGACCTGAACCTTGAAATCCTGGGCAAAGAAAATACTCCTTTGAGGCAATAAATAGTAAATATGTTGTTAGGGGAATATTTTTAAGGGTCAATATGAAAATCATTTGAAGGTAGAGGAAATTAAGTATCACTATAACTAGGCATGGAATGGGAATTTTTTAGAATAACTGCTTAAGCAATATGAAATACCCAGATACATGTTTTCAAGCGCATCAAGTACAAGAAAGCATCAGAGAACGAGGGAGAAGGAGGGAGGGAAGGATACTTGAAAACATCTTGCTATGTATCCTGAAATCAACCTGACTTTAGGCTTGTGGCAAAAAAAATGTCAACCTAACAGCAAATTCAGTCAACTGGAATGAAGGTGTTTACTGATTGCACCTCTCTGGGCATTTGTTATAGAAAACTGTGGGTTTTAATCACAAGACTACAATAGGCAGCTAGATTTAGGTGGATCTCTGAGCTAACAGTGATTCTGTGCCTGCAGAAAAGAACTGCAGAGCCAAGATTAGAGCAGAGACTCTACTCGGGTATGTTTTCAATCCACTGACTAGAACAGACATTTGCAGACTCCATCACTTATTTTGAAGAGATGGTTGACTATTCTCATTGCTGCACTGCTTATTCCAAGTGCAGAAGAGTGGACCAGCACAGATTATGGTTTGACACAACTCATTTGACTTTCTTCTGCATTATGGTATGGGATTCCTCTCGTCTTTATAAACAACGTGGTATGACTGCAGCCTTTCTTTAAGCATAACATTATTAAACTTAACACAGTGAAAAACGTAGTCAGCATTTCAGTGGAAAACAGAAACTGGCTAATATCATGAGAAGTAAATAAGTCAAATTAAGGTATGATATAGAAGCCCTTGGATGTCAAAATAGAGTAAGCCTGCTCAAATGGAAACAGCAACACCGGTTAGTATTGGTTGAGGTTCTGGCTCTAGTTAGTTTCTTTTTTTTTCCCTTCTTCTTTCTTGCACAAGGCCATTAAGAAAAGAAATTACTGAGAATCTGGTCCAAGGAAAATGACATAAGTGTTTTCTTTCCCTCTTCCCTCAACTCCACACTGTCATATAGTTTCCAGAGCTGAAAGTGTACTAGCAGGAAATTATTCTTTTGTGACTCAACTTCAGATGAGAGCTAATATTTTTTCATGAAATAAATGCCAGCTAAGAGTCAGAAAACAGTAAAATTGGGCTGGTTGAAGTTTTCAGATGCCAGGTAATGCATCTGTGAAGCAATAATTGCATTTGGGAAGCAATAACATCATCTACTTTTACACATTGCTTTGTCCCAAACTAACTGTACCGTAACCGCTGAGACAGGAGAGTTGAATGTTATTATGGACAGCTTATTGAAAAGCTCCATTCAACATGCAAGAAAAATAAGAATAGTGGGTGCCAGGCAAAAAATGTACATCTTTTTCTAGATTGTGCCTATATTATGAATGCAGGTAAAAACAGTAAGAGCCAATAAAATAAAAAGATATCAACAGTGGAAACAAAGACATGGGAATCATTCTAGCTGATGACAGTCAATCAAATCCGTAGCTTCAAGGTATCTTTAGAGGGGCAGGTAGGTAGATGCCTAATATATACTTTCCTTTGCTCCTGATCTCTTATTTATTTTGGTCAGTCATCAATATCTCAGGTACTGTTTTGGTATGTCAGGAAGCATCCTCACTAAATGAGTGGAGTCTTTCTTACTGCAATTTAAATGGGGAGCCCAATAGGTAATATGAATAGTATAATTTGGATTATGTACCTCAAAGAAGGGACACTTTGACCAATTATTTAGGAACAGTGAATTTATGATACAAACAACCCTGCAAAGAGCAAGAAAGTATAAGAATGAGCCTCCAAAGGTAAAAAAAGGACACAGAAGCCAAACACTAAAGAACTTCCACAGCATTTGATTCTCTGTTGAGTAAATTTCAGTCTCCCCCATGGCAACAAATATTTCAGTGTTCTAAAACATTGCACATTTGCTGCTCCTGCTGTAAGCTAGAAAGACATATTTAATGTGAATGGGTAATGGAGATAAGCCATGTAACTTAAGTTTTCTTAAACAGAGATATTATAATTTGAAACAGATTTAATTATTTATCAGACAGCTCTTGGTTACCTATGGGCTCTTTTGTCTTTCTCTTCATCACTTTTTCTGAATTTTTTTTCCCATATTTCGATACATAGTTAGACCCAGATTTACTGATACAGATTCTTCAGCCTTATCATTTGTGCTTCAAAATCATAAGGAATCTAAATCCAATTATGTTTTATTGCATATTCACGATTATTTTAACTTTCCATGTATTAACTATATCAAATGTACGTCTTTATAGTTAGTATCTGAATCTTTATTCTTTAGACTTATTGCATGAGACCAAATTTTGTTCTGCTAAAATCACTGGCAAATTTATCAGTTCAAAATAATAACAAAAGTTATTTGTGGATCACTAAACTAAAATAATTCTAATTCTCCTATGTTGTTTAAAATTGAATTCCTGGGTATGCTACAAGTTTTCTTCAGCAGCAAGCTAACTAGACAATGATCCCTGACATCAGAAAACACTTCAAATGGGATTTTTTCCTTTAAATAATCCCTCTAAATATAAGGCACTGGAGCCATGGAAACATAACAAACGTGCGCTACAGAGATTTACATGTACTAAAAAAAGACTGAAGACCCTTTATGTGAAAATTGTGCGATCATACATTTTGCTTATTTTTACAGAATATTCATATGGGAATATCAAATTTGTTTACCCTTAAAGCGAAAATATTCTGATGTTTCATTTTACTCTGTTCAGTTGCCTTAAAAATTTACATAAAACAAATAAATTTTTAAAACATCAAAGAAAACTTTTATAGATGAAAAAATGTATTTTTTATATATCCAAGTCAAACATATCTTTATGAATATATATTTTGCAATAATAATAAGTAGGAATGAATCCACAACAAAGACTGTAGAAGAGTGCTAGACCTGGGGTCCTTTAAGGTGAAGTTGTCCCTTACTTTCCTTTGTATACGTGGAACATCATGAGGAGAGAGCTCCCTGTCCCCTCCTAAAATTGTTTGAAGCAGCACATCATATCCTGTAACGTCCATTTTAGTCCAGGAAGTCAAAATAATTCTAAAATTCTGAACTATATTTGTGAAGTCATAGCTATAATTTCAGAGGATTTCTCACATGAAAAGCACCAACAAGTAAGCAGTTTCTAATTTATTTCTGGTATTTAAACAAAATCTAATAAAGATAATTGGTTGAAATTTGTTGAAGAATTTATTTAGGAATCAACACCAAGTTAACATGTCAAATTGATCAGATTTATGAGAAAGAGATATATTTTAATTTAAGAATTTTGAAATTAAACAAATAGTTTAGAAAGTCACTTCAGCAGTAGGGAGGAACATGGAGACTTTCATACTTTATTTCTGAGATTCAGAGGTCTCTAAAAAAGACAGAACTCTGAAATCCCTTACAAATATTGGTATTTCAGAAGTCCAGATACAGTCAACTGCTAAAGTTCATGGCATATTTAGAAGTCCTCTACCCTGTCCTGAGCATGGCAAGGGCAAAAATTAGATTCCTTTTAAGTCTTTTGTCTTCACTCTTTTCATCTGTAACCTAGAAATGAGGGTGAGCTACGAGTTCCCTGCCTGTTTATGGCAATGTTAATTGAATTCATACACTAAATTCATACATTAAGTTAAGAAAGCCATCTTGGTGTTAGTTTTCATGTCCAGATCAATACAGGGAATCCTATTTAACTATTACTGAAGTAGTATCCTGCAAAATAATAACATGCTCTCTGCTTTAAATCTGTCAGACTTGCGCTCTTCAATGATAAACATAGGGGTGGAGGTGCTTGGGGGTCAGGGTGTTATTACAGTTGTTTAGTTGTCAAGGAAAAGAGAGTAATTATAGAAAATGTAAATGTTATTCTCCAGATGTCTGCAAGATACTACAGCTTTGAAACAACATCCTCCCCCTACCCCTTAGAAGTAATCCTTACGCACAAAATTCTTGGTTTTGACCTTTAAGAAAGTGTGGATCATGGGTCAAGGTCTAAAAACGAAATCAAAAAGTCTGACCCAGTTCTGGCATTTGGTTTTCATTTTTTCAGTTGTTCTTGATTCTAAACAATTATTAGTTTTAGATGGCTGCAATTGTTCAATCTGAGTTTGCCTTGGTGCTGTTATGAGGAGAGAGCAAAAAAATGTAGAGCTCCTGCCACTGAGAGTGCAATGAAAAAATATCCATTTTGACCCAGATCAACCAAATCTACATCACCCTAGATTAAATCAAATTATAACAAAGCACAACTGTAGAATGAGAGAAGGGGTGGCAGCTCATCTATACCTACGGACACCTCTGAAGCAAACAAGTTGATGTGGCATTGTCACTAGGTAGTAGGAGACAAAAACCATAGGAGACTCCTTGTTCACCCTCTTTCTTGTGCCTGTTTGTCCCCTACAGTCTAGCCCTTCTCATAAGTCTGAGGAGGAAAAGGGGTCTAAATATGAATATATAGTCCTGAAAAACAATGTTTCTTTTGTTTGGTGAAATACTTGACAAAGAAAGCCCCACCACAACCCATAACAAAGAAACCCAGGTCCCAGCAGTGGTAGCTGTTTTAAAAATAAGGGATGTGACTGATGTTAAATTATTAAGTAAGAAGCAATGATGAGATCACCCACATATGGTATTAGATTTAGAATACCAGTGAGCCATCATGTAAGAATAGCTTTTGATAACTAATAACCGCTATGTGAAAGGCTCCTTATCCAATTTCAGTTCTGTTTTGCCTTTTCTCCTTTCATGCATCCTTTCCTAGTTTAGAAAGCAACTTTCATAGGCAACAGGAAATATTCCAGTGAGTTTCATGTATCTAATGAATGCTGATAAGTTATTTTTCTGCCCTACTGGATACCTGGAACTAAGCATCAATCTGAGAGCAAAATAACAGACAGAAGTTCATTATATTCAAAGATATTAGCATTGAAATTCTAGTCTGCAGTTACAGAGAACTGTGCTGTAATAGTTATTTAAAATTTATATTATTTCTGTTGCAGATATAAACTTTTCCTTTCAGAATTTCTAAAAAGACAGAAAAAGCAGAAAAATATTCCAAAGCCATGGGTCAATAAACCAAACTCTACTGAAGTTAATTCCAAACTCCCATTGTTTTACTTGAGGGAGAGAAATTTTTTGAGCAGTCAGCACAGTAATACACACCATCAGTACTTGTGGTGAGGAACAGAGATAGCCGTTAGCTTTCTGCCTTCCGTTACCTTTGGCTAAAATCATCTATTTCTCCATACTACATGCAAACAGCTGTGGAAGTGAATGCTGCTGCTGCTAACTGAGCAGTCCACTGTTCTCCCAGCAGACCTCCTCTAGGCTGTCAGCATCACTGCAAGGGTAATCAAAATCTGGGGGTTTAAGGTATCACTAGGATGTTTTTATTCAGGAAAAACACATATATGTCTGCATACGTTCAATTTTAATGTGGAAGAGAACTTAAAAAAGAAGGATACCTAAGAGGTTATTACTTCACTTATCCTTTCCTCCACTTTCATTTAACTGAACAATACAATACAATTTGTTAGCTGCTTTTCAAGCTAAAACTAAATGCTTGATTTAACAAAAGTTATATGAAAATTTCAGCTAGTGTGTCACAGACTGGCAAACAATCTGTACCTATTTCTGAATGCAGGATTTAAACAGCAGATAAATCAAGTCTCCCCATTATTCAGTCAGGTTGTCAAGCATACATATAAAGAGAAAAAAAAACAAATGTGATCACAACCATTAAATGCAATACAATTATGATATTTTATTGACAGACAATTCTGAGGAGATGAGATACGTATATATTTATGTCTACTTCCATTTGTGCAATATATTTCAACATAAATATTGATTCAAAAGCAAAATTAGTGAGGTTTGACCCTCATAAAGGATTAAACTACCTTCTGGTTAAACTTTGTAATAAGCAAGCCACTTCTGCAGGTGATGCCAGTCAGGGCAGCACAACTGAAATCAGTGGAGCTGTAAGGATCACACAAAAGATGACTCAGACCAAAGACCTTAAGAGAACTGTTGAACAAAAACTAGTAAAGACTGTAATCTTTTCTTTTTCCTCTCAGAAATTCCTAGATCAACTACTATTACCATAAGGGGCAAAAGCTTTGTAGCCAAAGTACCAGAAGATGATAACAGCAATATAAGCTTGATAAAAGACTCCAAACACAATTAAAATAATAGTATAAAACTATTAAGTCTTTAAAGTCAGAAGCAACACACTCAGGTACTAACATGCAAATTATAGTTCAATCTACATATTTGCCTATGCAAGCTTGCAAAATACATATTTTTGCTTGACTGCTGAGAGATCAAAACAGAAATGCATCCTCTGGGATTCTGTTTAAGAGATTTGTCTTGAAAATTAGGCAGTAGAATGAGTCAATATATATGCACGTAATTCATACCACTAATGTTTACAAAATCACACTTAAATGTTTTTCTTCCATGTAAAAACGGAAGAGAGGCAGATAAAAAAAAACCTGTGTCATTGTTTGGGTACTAAAAAGAAACTGAAAATGTACTATCTGAGTGACAAAAACATTCTTATGAAATGTTAGGAAAATGATTTGTGCATGCTTTCCTAGGAAATACAGAGGCACTCCTTCAGCCTGATGTTTAACAGGTGCAAATTGGCACAATGCCATCACATGCAATGGAGTTAAGAGAGATGATATGAGCCACAGCTCTGGCCCCAACTGTCTTAGGGGCGAAGCTATTCAAATCTGTAGCTTAGGGACCAGGGAGGGTATTGACGGACATGCTGCCGCACATCCAGTGTCAAGGTTTTCAGGCTTCACTCCCCAGCAGTGTGTTGCCACCCCTGTGTTGAGTCAGTTGTAGGGCCAAGTTGGTACTCTGGGATTTCTATGCACACCTCTTTGTAAAGATCTGCCATTCAATTTCCCTTTCGTCTTTCCCTCAATCTCCCTTTTCTTAATCTTGGTCGTTTGGCTGAACCCACAAGCATGTTCACATATTTTGCCCTGTCCTTTCTCCTTCAGCACTGCCAGCCTCTGGGTGAAGGATGTTTGTGCCACAAGTGCCACAGCTGTTTGCTAAGCAACACGTGTCAATACCAGAGCCTAGACTGGAAAAATGTTTCTTCTACAATGAAGCTATGCACAAGGAAGAAAAAATTATATGAAGGACATGTTGGAAACTACATGTTGTACAATACTCTTACATCAATTTGATATAATTTTAATATCTCTTAGGGATTTATCCTGTTACCACAATATCTGAACACTTTCACAAAAAAAAAAACCCAAAACCCAGCACTGCAGATGACGTTTTCTCCTCCTCTGAGGGAATACGCTCTTACCAGAATGTTTTTATTATGAAGGGAATGAACATGAGACTAGAAGAGAATATTTCTGTAACAATGAACCCCCCATAATCCAAGATGAAATGCTTAATGAGCTACTACACCACTTAGACCCACACAAGTCTATGGGGCCGGATGGAATCCACCCAAGGGTACTAAGGGAGCTGGCGGAAGTACTCACAAAGGCACTTTCCATCATTTATCAGCAGTCCTGGCTAACTGGGGAGGTCCCAGTTGACTGGAGGCTAGCAATCCGGAAGGAGAATTCGGGGAATTACAGACCTGTTAGTCTGATCTTGGTGCTGGGGAAGATTATGGAGCAGATCATCTTGAGTGCCATTACAAGGCACATACAGGACAACCAGGCAATCAGGCACAGTCAGCACGGGTTTATGAAAGGCAGGTCCTGCTTGACTAACTTGATCTCCTTCTACGATAACGTGACCCACTTAGTGGATGAGAGAAAGGCTGCGAATGTTGTCTACCTAGACTATAATAAAGCTTTTGATACCGTTTCTCACAGCATTCCCCTGTAGAAACTGGCTGCTCATGGCTTGGATGGGCATACACTTCACTGGGTAAAAAACTGGCTGGATGGCCAGGCCCAAAGAACTGTGGTGAATGGAGTTAAATCCAGTTGGCAGCCAGTCACAAGTGATGTTCCCCAGGGCTCAGTACTGGGGCCAGTTCTGTTTAATACCTTTATCAGTGATATGGACAAGGAGATCGAGTGCACCCTCAGTAAGTTTGCAGATGACACCAAGTTGGGCAGCAGTGTTGATCTGCTTGAGGGTAGGAAGGCACTGCAGAGGGAACTGGACAGACTGGATCGATGGGCCAAGGCCAATGGTAGGAGATTCAACAAGGCCAAGTGCCAGGTCCTGCACTTGGGTCACAACAACCCGGAAAGCTGCCCGGTGGAAAAAGNTGGTGGAAAAAGACGTGGGGGTGTTGGTTGACAGCTGGCTGAATATGAGCCAGCAGTGTGCCCAGGTGGCCAAGGCGGCCAACAGCATCCTGACATGTATCAGGAACAGTGTGGCTGGCAGGACTAGAGAAGTGATCATTCCCCTGTACTCAGCACTGGTGAGGCCTCACCTTGAGTACTGTGTTCATTTTTCAGCCCCTCACTACAGGAAGTAGTCTGCCACTACATTGTGGTATTGGAGCATTGTCAGAGAAGGACAAGAAAGCTTGTGAGTTGTCTAGAGAACAAGTCTTATGAGGAGCAGCTGAGGGAACTGGGGCTGGTTAGTCTAGAGAAAAAGAGGCTCAGGGGAGACCTTATCGCTCCCTACAACTACCTGAAAGGATGTTGTAGCTTGGTGGGGGTCGATCTCTTCTTGCTAGTAACAGATGATAGGACAAGTGGAAATAGCCTCAAGTTATGCCAGGGGAGGTTTAGGATGGATCTTAGGAAAAATTTCTTCACTGAAAGGGTAATCAAGCATTGGAACAGGCTGCCCGGGCAAGTGGTTGAGTTGTGATCCCTGGAGGTGTTTAAAAGATGTGCAGATGTAGTGCTGAGGGACATGGCTTAATAGTAACTTGGCAGTACCAGGTTAATGGTTGAACGTGATGATCTTAAAGGTCTATTCCAACCAAAATGATTCTGTGATTCTAAGAACCACTTGAGGCACTCCAATTTTAAAAAAGAAATACTTATACTACATACAACAGAAAATGCTGCTTTCTTGATGTTTTGAAACAGCACACAAACGAAGTTGCTGCTCTCTCAAAAACTAAACACAAGAGAAGAACACCAAGAAGAATGAATTATGCAGAATCCCTGAAGTCCACTGTGTCACTTCCTGTTCAAGTCAAAATAATAATAGATTTCCTCTTTTTGTGGAAAGAAAGAGGTGTGAACGTGTTGCAGCTCTGCAAGCAGAGTTGCATACAGACATCCCCACGTGAGGGAAAGCCATTACCCTGTCTGAATCCCTTGACCTCTAGTGCTCCAAGTGCCTCCTCTATCCACTGCAGGGAATGCCAAGCTGAGCACGGGCTGCAGCCCATTATTCTGTTAGAGATAAGAAATTCCTTGCCCATTTGTGTCCATCTTTTATGTTCTACAATTAAGGTGATGTAATGTATAAACAGTTCAAGCAAATTATATATGAAGAAAATAAACCCTCATAACAAACAAAAGCAGGAAAGGTAATATTACAAGTATTTACTATTTCTGTAAATTATTGTTGCACTGTGTAAATTATTAGGTTTATTAATTTTAGTTACCATTAAAAATTATTTGGCTATTTTGTGTGAACTAAATTAAAAATATGGGTTGTTCAGAAGCTTATCATGATCATAGAATGGTTTAGGTTGGAAAGGACCTTGAAGATCATTGAGTTCATGATGCTTATTGACTGTTTCCAATGTGATACACACCTTGGTCAGATGGTGTATTTTCTATTCCTCAGTAAAGTATTGATGTGATGGATAGCCCAGAAAAACAATGTATACTTGGTATCATACAAAAACCCTGCTTACTGCTGTACACCAAAATACCACTGTAAGGTCTGCCATTCCCCAATAACACTTCTATTTTGAGATATTTCAGTGAATGGCAAGGTATGAACAGAGCAAGCAGCTACACAAAATTAAAAAAAAAATTTGCAAAATTGTGTTTTTACTTTCTAAAGAGCAGAAAATTAACCCCTATTTCACTGACTCCTTCAGTTTCTTTCCCCCCACCCCCCCTTTTTTTTTAAGTTTTATAATTGCTGTTGTAATTATGATTTCTGTGGGGGTAACTGCAGCTGAAGTTGGAGCAGCTGAATAGATAAATGATGGACTAAATTACATCAATGGGGTTTTAGATGCTGTGGACACATATTCCCATTTTATAGCCATAAAGAATGCACAGCACTACAAACTTCCTTTGATTGAGTAGTCTGGGAATTTTTCAATGTAGAAGAATCAGCAGCAATCTAAATCTGAATTTCAGCCAGTTCATCTTAGCTATTTTGTCTCCAAGTCACATGCAGCTGAATTAAAAAACTCTGGTTTATGACCTTATAGCACCTCATGGAGAAACATATACTTAGAAAGTCAATATTTTTTTAATAAAATTTTTTTGTCTTCACAAAAACAAACAACATGACCAGAGATCAAAATAGATCTGTGCATCATTTAGATATCCATGTCTTCTATTTCAATGTGCCACACTTCGCATTTTATTGCCTGCCACTTTCCCTAGTCCTGTATAGTTGTCTTTCAAAAAGCATATAAATCACTGAAGAACTTCTCTGTAACTTCAGCTTACTTAGAAGACCTATCATCAATGATAATTAATGAGCCACTACGAACAGTACTGTGCCTGCTGACTAGTCTTTTCAGTGCCATAGGCACAGACTAAATCTGGATATTGAGAGCCAAGAGAGAAATTTAAGAGCAGAATGCAGTGAGAAATCGGAAGAAACGGGGAAAAAAAAAATCAGTTAACTTTAGTGATGTCAAGACATTCAGTACTAATGAATATTAGAAAATATTACTCTAATTTTAGCCCTTTGAGACTATACAATGTAAAGATACAAACTTTCTTCAGCCTTATAAGCTTCAAGATTATATGTGAGTTACTTTAGCTGTCTAATACTAGTAATTATAATCTGTGGAATATAAAAGGATAATTTGCCAATCTTGTAATGAATAACAGTACAGACTGCTGTTATTTATTGTTTACCTGGATTCGACTACTGATTTGCACTTGTGTATGTTATCTAAAATTTAGTACAATTTAGTATGTTAAAAAGTCTAGGAGTGTAAAGATGAAGTCTATTTTATTTTCCATAATAAGAAGTCTCAGTTACCCAGGTAGGGAACTACTATGTAACATAAATGACAAGTCAAGTACCAAAATTAGCAAAAGTGACCAGATTTCACATAATACATAGATTAACACTCTATTTGCAGCACACTATGGTACTGGAATGAACTGAACAATGAAGAAAGGCAAATCTGCTAAAAAAAAAAGGGGGTAAATTGTTCTACTTATTTTTCTTTGAAACATGTGATGTATTTTTTGAAGTATGATGGCTGTATTCCAAAAGCTATAATCAACCCCGCACTACAACTAAAGTTGGGCAGAAGAGATTTTTTCCCTTTGAAAAAAATCTAATAGACAAGATAATAATATATTTTTTGAAAGCACCATTTTTTCTTGAAAATAGTACAAAGTGTTCAATTCCAGCAATCCAAACTCATGTTTTCCGCTCTAATCCCTCCTATTGTCTTAAGACCCCCCCTTATAGAACCACTACAAGTAATTGGCAATGGCATTTAGCAAAAAACAGTAGAAGTTTCTGAATCTGACCTTCCTGGATGCGGGGACATTTTCTATTTAGATGGTGTCTCCTGAACCTGATGTGGGTTGTGAAGTGCAGAGGCATTGACATGGTTTTGGACGGCACCAGGGAGGCTTGGCCTGGCTTCCCGCTTTGTCCATGTTGCCTCTCACATCAGGAAGAGGAAGGGAAAGAGCAGCCCTGGAAGAGAGGCGAGGGAAATCAGAGGGACCAAGGGCTGAGTGGAGGACAGGGGCGGTGCAAGGAGAAGGCAGCAGCAGAGACGTTTCAGTACAGAATGATTTGGTTTGACCTCTGATGTTCTGCTATAAACTGAGAATCAAAACTCTTTCCTCAGAAAATAAAGCTAATAATGCACCAATGCAACTTTAACCTCTATCCCAAACAGTGCCAGAACCAAAACAAAAGCTTCACTTTTCAATAGCACAAGATCTAGAAAAAATATTTGAGCTGGTTCTCAATTTATAGTTATTCACACTGTAAAAATAACTCATAAAGAAAACTGTAAAGAACAACCACTTGTCTTGATCTGAATTTCCTCTCAGTCTGCCCCACCTTCTTCATTTCTCCATGAAGAAATTTCGTTCCAAATGGGAAAAGATTTCAGGTTATGCAGTAAAACTCCAGGTTATGGTTAAGAGTCCAGAGCAGAGGTCAGAAAAACCTCCACCCGTCTGCATCTTCTGTACATATAGTATATTTGTCAGTCAGTGGAATATTTTCACAGTCCTATGGTCTTGAAACTATACATAAAAATCAGCTCTTTTGTACTGAACTTCAGCTTTTTTTCTAGTTCTCTAGGAAGAACAGTTTTCATCCACAAGCACATATTCACTTAAGGTATACTACAGTCACAATTCATTTTGAAAAAAAATCAGAACTGGGAGGTTGCACATCCATAAATGCACTTGACCAGAAGTGTGTTTCTTAAATTGTTTGGCTCAACCTAGTTCTCCAGGCATATATTAAAAGCCTTCAGTCTATCATCATACTGTGGTACCATCACTGAATGTCCTTCATTGCCCAGTTCATTGTTTTCAGTAGAATGATCACAAGCACAGCAGACAAACAATGAACTGAAAGTACTGCTAGAAAGAGCAAATAAAGCCTATTTATGCTATTATACACTCAAAACTTCATGCTAACCACACATCATTGCAACATCACAATACACAATAAATACACCGTAACTTTATCTTAGACAAGGTACTGCACAGCATTGTGAAATGCTGTGTTTGTTAAGGTGATAGCATACAGTATATTATTTCAAAACACTAAATTATGATATGCTTAATGATCAAGTTTCTGTTTGGAAATCAAAACACAAAATGTTACCCGCTCCTATACAAAGAATTTTCTCTCTGCCTTGATCCACCACCATCAATATCACTGTTAACCTCTCTCTGGGTTTGTTAGGTATTGGGATCAACTCCTTATCTGTCATATTTGCTTGCTCAGCCTGAAATTGCTGGTTGCTGCTACGTATTATTACCTTTATGTCTCTAGAACCAACGTTGCTGGGAGCTAGCTTCTTTGTGTGTGTGTGTCTGCATGTGTGATCTGTATAATTATTTTTCCTAAATCCCTGTTAATTACATCTGTGCTTTTTCATTAAAGAGAATAGACTGATAAGAGGTGACTGAGACCAGAAGACAATGTAGCTCCACAGCTAAACAGGGACATGATGATTATTGATAATAATTAATAAAACCAAAATAATACAGATTGAATTTTTTTGTCCTAAAGTGACTCTAAAGAAACTGGAAGCTAGAAACTAAAACTATGCCTCAATTGTAAACTAAGTACATTGTATACAGAAGTTATGGTTGAGAATCATGCAGAGTCAGTTTCCAAAGTTCAATAGCACTTTAAAAAATGTGCATTCAGTCTTAATGAGACTAAAACAAATTTAAGATGAATTTATATTACCTTTCAGGTTCTACTCAGCACGCTAATCTTGTCTTAGGCTAAAATACAGTTCCCAAATTATTTTTTTTGAATATAAATAGCTGTGGATATATGCATATACACACATGCATTACTGATATTTAATCTGATTTATCTTAAATTACTGGAAAACAAAATTTAAAAAAAAAAACAAAATCCAAATATCCATAGTGCAAAAATGAGGGCTCAAAAGATCAGCCTCCAAAATGTTCAGTCTGGAGCCCAGTTCACAACCAGGGGAATAATAAAGCAAACAGAAATCAGACCAAATGTCCTTAGGGCTGCATCTGCAGTTGTAGTAAACAGGCTCTGGTAAATTACTCCATTCACTGAGTTGGTCTGTATTTTGGCATGTTGCTATCTCTTACCAAAGCACTACACTGGACTTCAGCAAGACATAATGGACAATAGGCAACAAAACAAGAAAATAATTTAAGAGCAATTATGAAGAAACTTATATAAGCTAGTTCTTCTCTCACTTTTAAAACCAGTTCACCCATCCTTAGCAAGAGATCTCTCAAATGACAAAAAACATAGCCAAAATCTTGCCAGGCACTAACTAGCTATGTCTTTGATTGCACTGTTTACAAATCTGTAATAGCATTTCTTCCATCTGTTCTGCAGTTTCCATCTATACACTCGATTTACAAAATGAAATAAATTGCTTACAAATTTGTTCCAAAGACCTCTTCCAAAGAGGTCTTCCAGCATATTGACTATTATGGACAATACTCTAAAATGTGGACAAAAATAATAGAGTAAAGCGAAGGGGAGAGTTTGAGTTTTTGTGGGGAAAAAAAAAGACTCTTAAGGAGAACGGATAGGGTTCTCAAGGGAAAATTTTAAAGACAAGCATCTCAATTACAACTCAGCTGTTGACTGTCTCTTAATCATAATGTACAATTAGTTAACGAAGCTGTTTTGTTTAAAACATCAATGTAAAAAACTAGCCGGTTTTCAAAAGCAGAGTTAAGTGGAATTCCACACGTTATCTCTGACAATTCTGTGGTAAAATGATCAGTAGTTTCTGAAATTAGAGCAAAAAACCTGTTACTCTAGGTAGGACACTGCAAAGCAATTGGGAAATTGATTTCAAGAGGCCCAGATCCTACTTTGAAGAAGCTAAGAATTATCTCTCTGCTCCATGTGGGTGATGAATCTTGCTCAACATCAGGTGTAAGCAAATGTTGGAAAGATAGCCACAAATAAAACTTTTCATATATAAAGCCTAAATTACGTGTGAATAGCTTACATTACGTCATAACAAATGACTATCACAGAATTACAACTCTCTTTTTCTGATGCAAAAAGGAAATGAGATCATAATCAGGTGTCTTTAGAAAAAAAGCTAACATTAGCACTGAAACAAATGGCGTTCCTCAAAACGAGTAACATTTAATGTTTGCTTACTGGGTGACTAGTTACATGTTTCCCTGTTCAATTAGCCCAGCATTCACAATGAAACCAGATTAAAATTATTTTTATGGTAAGTCTTCTACTAAAACTCTTTAATGTTGTGTATGTGCTTCTCTATTTGTTTGAAACCCATGTAAAGGAGATTTTATTTCCATTATAATAAACTACCTTTGCTATTACTGTTATTGCTCAAGCGTGGCACTTGCTCCCACAGTTATATCTAAAATACCAGTAACTTTGCTATGCATTACTACTATTACTACTAAGCAAGGGTCTAACACTTCAAAGGGCTCACTTAACTGAGCAAATACTCCAGGCGTTGCTAGAATTAAATAACATGGCACTTATGAATATAGCTCATGTTTCTTTCTTCATTTCCAAGACACAGTGAGTCAGAAAAGCAGCACCCAAGTATGATTAAAAAGAAATGCTTTCTGACAGCCTGCTCTGCAGTGACTAGTGAACATTGAGTCACCATCACCACCTCGGCACAGCATCATTTCTACTTGATATTTGCCATTCCATAATTAGAACAAACGACATACTTGGGACACAGCAAAATGTTTTTAGTTAACTTTCTGCTTAAACCCATTTACAGAGTCTTTAATGTTCCTGCCTCAAAAGATAAGGTACACAATCATGATCTGTACTGCCTCCATTTTAGAGAAAGCCCTATTATTATAAAAGTAAATGCCACCCACTTGCTAACATTGGAGACTAATTAACTCTGCAATTGCTGCTTAGTGAAGGGGGTAAAAATCACACTGCCTGTTCCAGCAGCTATCCTAGAAAATCAAGAGGACTAGATAAAACTTTGTCTTCACTGGCCCCCCAAAATTCCTGTTTCTTTCTCTTTTTTCTTCTTGCATTCTTTCTTTTTTTTTTAATTTTTATTTTTCATTTCAGCTTGTTTTGCTTATAATTATTATTTAAGTACTGATTTTTGTAAAAGTGTAAAAGGCCTCTGTGGTACCTCTGGTCATGAATCTGTTTGCTAAAAAAATGCTTTTGAAATCCTTTTTGTTCATCCTCCAATTCAGTTTTTGTCGTTTTGTCTTTTAAAAGCAAGTTCTTATAAGCAGGTCAGCTAGTGAGCTTAGATTTCAATAGCTACACTGAAACCTGACAGCTATATAGTTTCATTAACCATATGGTACTGAAAGGAAATCTTTACATCCCAATTATTTAGGCCCAATTTATTAAAAAAACTCACTAACTTGCACTTCACCATCTATATATCTATTTAAACACAAACATGTTCACAGTGTGAGAACAAGTTCCAAAAAGGTGGTAAATAAATATGCAAGTCATCCAATGAAATAAGACCCAAAAAAAGCAATGGCCAAGGCTCACAACACTGAGATACACATACCTGGAGGGGAAAACATTAGTTAGAACAGCATCGATACGGATTTTGCAGTTCAATTAATCGGCATTGGGATTAATAGCATAAACAAGATGCAAAAAATATCTAATCTGGTTGTAAATCAGCAATGTTTTGTGCAACTTCTTACTTTACGTGTATTATTTTCTGTCTCCAGCAAATACTGGGAAAATTAGCTTCTCTGGTGAACAACCAGCAGCAGGGATGGCATGAATACAAATGTTTTAGAAGCTCAGTTCTGCGAGCATTTTTAAAGAGAACTCTTTTTTAGATATCTTACCGACCAGTTTTTTTCATGTCTAATATTGAAAGCTTTTGAAAAACAGGAATGTATTTTATACAGGACAGAGTTGCTCAGAAATAGACCCCAGTCATTGCTGGCTTCAGTGATCCAGTGAAACAAACTCCTGTTACTGACTGATCTGGTGTCTGGCTGTAAAGACATCTTTTTTGTTGTTGCTGGGCTTGGTTGGTTTTTTTTTTTTTGGAGGGGGCTGTTCTGTTCCAGCTCTATAATCCATAAAGAAACAGAGATTTTAAGGTGTATTATTTTACTGGTTTAATAGGACTTGCGTGGTCTAGAGAATAATTTCTAAAATCACTCTCTGTTGCTACTTTTACAACTTCTTGCTGTAAGGAGCAAGTGGAAACAGGGAAGGGTGTAGAGGATAACTGGAGCAGCCCAATAGCTGGTATGTGCCACCAGCATCTCCCTCGTACAGCCATCTTGCCAGCAAAATACAGGAGGTACAAAGCAGCTTGTGGCCACTGCTGCCCAGCAGATTCCTGCGAAAAGCACAAAGTGGCTGCAGTGCAGAAAGGGGAATTTAACTATGACATTCTGTTAGGCCTATTAAATGTGGTATCTGAAGCCAGGCACGAATCACCCAAAGATGTCAAGCTCTCTAGAAGACTCTGAGATATAATCAGGGAGAACTTAGCACCTGTTGACCTGGTATTTTTCAAAAGCGAAAGATACAGCCTCTGAAGGCTTCCTCTTTATTTGCATCTAGTCCAGTAGTTAGGCAGATGGGGCAATATGCAATAGGGCATACCTGCTAGAGAAAAATTGCTAAAACTGCCTCTTCGTTGCTGTTACTACCAGTCTTTCACAACTACAGAACCCTTCAACCTGTGACACACTACGTAGCTCAGGAGCACAGGCTGTCCCTGTCCTGTCCCTGCAGGTACACCCCAAGAAGTCTGGTGTCTTCTCAGTGTGTCCAAAGAGTCAATGTTTTCTAGTTAGAAACAGCACTTATTTGCATCTCACACACCTGATACTAACTAATAAGCCACACCAAAGACACCAACTCACCATGCAGTCCTTTGTTACAAAAATCAAAGTGGAATCATATATTTATTTCCCATTGTGGTAAATTGTGTTCTTAACTGATACATTACTTCATATAGATTAAGTCCAGGTTTCATGTCTGTCCTGGTTCCGGACATAACCCATGGATTATGTAAATTAGCATATACACACAGAAAAAGCAACATTAACCATAGCAGCATTAAAACATTTGCATTTGAAAAATTAAAGAATTGCTGTTCTGTAAGTTATTAAAAAGCAAAAGTATTCCTTACTATCGTATTAAAGTGTAATTTTATTCATCACTTATTGAAAACTACTTTTTAATGTTCAGAAATGTTCCATCTTTACAAGATATTGATTCCAATCATGGAAAAAATATTTTCAAATTCTAGAAATTCCTGATTTAGAATTGCTCAGGGCCAGATTTTTATTTTGTTACATCCTGGAAAATATACTACAGATTCTTTTTACTCTTCCAATCAGATGTGAATTAGTCCTGCTCAGCTAGCTATTAGTTAGATGAGAAAGAAATGCTTTTTCCTGGCAGGATAGAATTGACAAATTGCAAGAATCAAAATGCTTATTTAACTAACAATTAGAATAACTAGATTTGTTCTGTCAACTTTAACTTTTAATATGTAATATATACCCTTGAGCTAAATGATAGATGCTATTCCCTCTATACATGATTATTCAAGGACACATTAGTAATATTAATTAATAAACAGGGACAAATGTTAGTGGTTAACTCATATAATCAGGCCCAGTAAGAAAAGTAGTTTATTTAATGTTTCACTGAGGCTTATAAGGAATCGATAGCAAATATTTTACTTATGTAGGAACTCAATGTTTTAGACATCTTTAGGGATTCCTTGGGTTGTAAATAAAATTAAGACTGCAATATCTTTGGGGCAGTAATTGCATTACATATTTATACAGCACCAAATATAACAAAGACTCCATCTAGATAAAATCTGTAGGTACTACAAAATATATGAATATGTGAAAACTAAAAAATTAGAAACAAGCTACTATTATCTAAGTAATTAATTTAAAATAATTTGTTTACTTAGTATAAACTGTATGTTTCAGGGGTTTTTTCATGTAATATCTGTAACATCTATTAATGTAAATCTTATTTATAATTAAGGAACTTTCTTTCTTTCAAGTTCTCCCCCTACAAATGTGGTCCCGTTTTCTTTTCATCGAACACATGTAAGTTCTATTAATGCTAATGGGAGTTTAGCCTGTACATCAAGGCAAGACAAAACCCTTTTATGTTGAGCGTTTAATTAAAGTTCTATAAAGAGTTTCACGTGCGCTATAATGTGCTAATTATTTTCATACCTAACAACTTAAAAACTTGGAGACGACTAATAGAAGTTGTCATTCTGACTAGAAAATAAAAACACTTAGAGTGTGCATGTAAGTTCACAAATAGCCTGGATTCATTTAGCTACAAAATCAGGACACAGGGGGCAATATAATCATAATTAATTTCTAGAGAGCTTTTTTGCATTTCATCAGTGCAACACTCATTATAGGTTCTCCAAACCATCAGTTATGTCTTATTTCCATCTAATAGACAAGCTGTGTTTGGGGCTCTATGTTTTCAGCTTACGTCAATGACTTACAAACATTATATTGTGTGATGGGCACCTTTAATTTTTTCATGTAGAACATTGTATCCTGATAAGTGTCACATACCAGAGATCTTAGCAACGGTGTGTGCACGCTCACAGAGTGTTGTAGCAACCAATGATAAAAATAAAATGACAGTGGAAATAAGTATGTAGGACTGAATGACATCCAGAGGGTAATTGAGAAGGGACAGCTTGGTGATTCAGTAGGAGCTGAGCTGTGCTTTGTGTGTTCTCTTTGTGAAGCTAGAATGGCTACCGCTAAGCATGCTAAAATCAGTCTGAGAAGCAATTCATCTGACTTATATCCTACCTTCTGCTATTGCCTCATTTTGGGGCTGCGAGAGGGTTATAACACATTTGAGGTTTTCTGGAGTCCATACTCTTCTCCTTGCTGCTTTCATCCAAAGGACATTAAAGGGTCTTCCCAAGCATCTATTCAGATGTACATCTGCCACATGATCTATGTTTAGGTGTCACCAATCCATGTTAGAAGAGACATTGTAGAGTATGTTTTGCTAGACTGGCTGTGTAGTCCTCTATGTAGAAGAGAGACCTGGATGGTCTTTAGCAGTACATTACAAATTACAATGCACTTCACATAATTCATGGGAAGCACTACTATNAAAATCAGTCTGAGAAGCAATTCATCTGACTTATATCCTACCTTCTGCTATTGCCTCATTTTGGGGCTGCGAGAGGGTTATAACACATTTGAGGTTTTCTGGAGTCCATACTCTCTCCTTGCTGCTTTTCATCCAAAGGACATTAAAGGGTCTTCCCAAGCATCTATTCAGATGTACATCTGCCACATGATCTATGTTTAGGTGTCACCAATCCATGTTAGAAGAGACATTGTAGAGTATGTTTTGCTAGACTGGCTGTGTAGTCCTCTATGTAGAAGAGAGACCTGGATGGTCTTTAGCAGTACATTACAAATTACAATGCACTTCACATAATTCATGGGAAGCACTACTATTTGGAGAGTAATATAGGCCAAAGCAATCTGGCCAGGCAGCTGCTAGGCTAGGAATTGAGACAAAGCTGACCCGCTAACAAAAGACGATACCTGTGCCCACTCAGTGATAACATAAACTGAGGCATTTTGAAAACTGCAATGTGTGGGAGGAAATGCAAAGTGAGGATTAACGCACTTTGCAGATATGCAACTTCATCATGCAGTCATGATAAAGCCTCTTACTGGTTGAAACTAATTCATTCTGCATAACTCCTAGAAGCCTTTAAGCAGTGGCCGATGGAGGTAGGAGAGCAAAGAAGAAGAGATGGACACGTCCTAACAACATCAAAGTACAATGGAAGGCTGCAGGAGACAACAAAAGAATTAGGACTGCCTTATGGCTACACATAAGATCTGATCAAATCTCACTCAACTGTGGCTTTGCTCGTTGTTGTAAATGATAATATACCACATTCTGAAGCTATGGATTATAAAATCCCACAGTAGGTGACTGCATCACTCTATTTTCACTTGGAAATGCCATGATAAACTGGAATAACTGTTTACACTCACTGTGAGGGTTCCCTTGCTCACTTCCCTTACAGAGCAAGGGGTACATAGTCTAAAGGATCTCCTCAGTCATCAGGCTCAGCCGATGAGCAGACCACAGCACTACCTAATCAAACATTTGAGCATCATAGTCTTAAAATTTGCACAGACCGTGAAGGGCATTTGATATGTTTGTTAAATTGTTTGTACCTACAGCTGGCAATTTTTAGCTGTGGATTTACTCTAGAGAACTTGTCCCTAAAAGTGAAGTCACAGGAAATTTTGATGTTGACATTGGCAGGAACAACACTGGTTCTAAAGCGGGAATAATAAGGATTATACATATTATTGCTATTTGACCAAGTGTTGTTAGACTGAATTCCTATGTGTCTGTTCCAATGGGAAGCCTTTTTCACCTCACTTGTAGTACATCACCTGTTCCCAAGTTGAGGCTCCAATTATTTATTTTCAGCCCTTTTTGAATCTGTAGCTAATCTAAAAGCAAATACATCCTTTAATTTTGTTTCTGTGTGAGAGCAAATCTGGGAAGCTAAATGTTGACCAAATTTCTAACTGCCAAAACTAATAACATGTTAAAACATCGACATAAGGCAAAGGAATAGGAAACCATCAGGACATATCCCTTAAGCACATTGTAAAGGACAGAGGAGAAAAAGTGTTTGAGTTGCAGAAAACAGATCCAAACGCATCTCCTCACAGTGTATGGGCCCTATCTCTTCATGCAGGAAGGGTAAATAAAAGGGGTAACTGAAGATTCAAGATCTGTGATAGCAGGGAAGAAATTGCTTAAGGGATGCTTAAGCTGATTAGAATTACTAAAATATTTTTTCATATCTGGACAGTTAATGATACTTATACAATTATCTCTGTAACTACTGCATCCACAAAACCATTTGCAAAACAAGGCCTTATTGTTTACAAATCAAATGCAGCCCTGTGCTACATTTTGATAAAATCTCTAGGCAGTCTGAACTCTGCTACTCAGATAGCCTGCCCAGCCTTCACCATCTGACATAGTCTTACAGTCCCTAGACCCCCAGTCTCTCTATGGGACTACTGCCATCTCATTCTCTGGAAGACAAGTAGAAAGCAAAACACTTTTCTTTCACCATCGTGCATACCATTTCCCCTAACAAGGGCAGTGTCTACTTTTGAAGTTTGATTTACAGGTGCTATAGAGCCATTGTGCTGACTGCATGTCAGTCTCCAAGGAAACTAGTAGCATATATATTCTAGAAGCATCCCTAGAAGAAAAGAAGTGTTATTAAAAGTATTCTCAGCATAACCTCTGCTATGAGTAGAAGCAGAGTTCAAGGTCTTCTGTTGAATGGTTGAAGGATGCTGTGTTCAAATAAAAGGCTCCTAAGGAAATAATAGCAGGTCAAGCTGGGGATCTGGCTGTTGTACAGTCTCCAGTTCTGAAAGAGTCAGAAACTGAAAAATAATCTATTTAAAGCTTTAGAAAGGCTTGATATTCTTTTATAATTCAGCCTAATTTTAGATTGGCATCTCCTCTATATACTTAAGTATTAGCACTTTCTGTAACATATTGCCTTTTTGCTGCTATAACACTTCTCAACCTAATCCATATCCGCTTGCATATCTGTATTTTAAAGTTGATGCCCAACCTCTATCTAGATTTTTATATTGCTCATTTAAAAGACTGAACAGAAGCACAAGATATTGCATCTCAACCAGGAGGACTGCAGTCCTCTCTGCTCCCAGGAGCTGAGCAGCTGGGTGCCCTATGGCTGGGACAGGTGTCCTGTGCAGTAGAAAGGCTCTGTTGTTGGAAAAGATATGACATGAAACTGTGCACTTCCATGATCATTAAAAATTGTCTGTGGCATTTTCCGAGTATGTGAAATAAGAGCAATGACATATTTGAATTTTAAACGAGGAAATAAATTCCCCTTCTTCCCTAAATTCCCCTGTAAGTTCCCACCTGAATGAGATATGCTTTCCTTTTTTTGTCTTAAACATGTAAGGATCTTATTTATTTGATCCTAGTGGAAGCTTTATCCAGGAAGAGCTGAACTAATCCCAATCTAAAGTTTAAGTTACTAAAGCACTTTGGGAACATGCGAATTCAAAGGTATTACATAATATATGAGATTCTCATTATTATTGCTGTAGTACTGACTGTTAGAAACATAGCTGTTCAATATTGAAACTCATTTTCTCTTTTTGTGGCATAGTTCAGTATAACCAAACACAAATAAATGGAACAAAAGACTAAATCAAACAAAGCAAACAAAAAGAGCAAAAGAGCACTGCCAATAATATATAGTTTTTCCCCAGCTTGGATCCAAGTGGACCATGATAATTCCAAGCATTTTCACAAAATAGTTTAATTTCACTTTATGAAGGAGTTTCAGCTTCGTAACCCTCTCTGCCTAAGTGTGTATCTGATCAGACACATATAGCTACAAGAAAACATTTGAAGACTGAAGAAGAAAGATTTAGGCATTAGCAAAGTTCAAATCTGGTATTCACTAAATTAATGGAACTGGCTGGGAGAAAAAAAAGGTAAAAGAAGTTTTACAGAGGAAGAACAATTCAAATAGTTAAAAAGGCATTGCTTGCAATTCTTTTTTTTTAATTTTAATTATTTTTCTACTATTTAAATCAGAAAAACAGCATGTGATGGAGTTAAGTTCTCATTCACCCCTGGTGTACTGCTTATCTTTCATATCTATGCATCTTTAAGTCATTCTAATGGACAGAGAAAATGGAGAATGTTGTTGTAATACAACAACATAGCCAATCTGTAATTTTCTACAGCAATTTCTATCAAATCCAGAAATGAAACAACTGTAAACTAGGTAGCATGTAAGAGAACAAGAGTTATATCTGATTTCCAGAAATAGATTCTTTTACCAAAAAACAATTATGCATACGTCTTAACCTGGCTTATATTTTCTTCTCCAAACTGGCAGTAGGACAAAATAGTATTGACAAGACGTCTTGCCAATACTTGTTCCCAAATCACCTACCCTGTGGGACATCAACTGCAGTTATCATTGCATTATTCTCTCATTATGAAATATGATTTAACACGACATTGTGCAACATGAGAATGTTTTCAAATCCTTATGCTACCCTTTTGCATTTCTTATTGAATTTGTCCTGCATTTGCCATATCAGTAGACCTTTGTTATTTGATGTTAAAACATTTTGGGTAAACACAGATATATTTTCCTATTGATTTCTGCATCCCACAGGAAAACCAGATTAAATTTACAAGACTCTACCAAATGTTAACACTTCATGTGATAGTATATGCCCAAAAGAATGCATCCAAAGTAGACAGGAAAGACACTCTGCCAGAGACATAATAGCAGAAAAAAATCAAAAGCCTTTTCATCATGATCTGCAGTGACTTTTCTATTTTCCTTGAAAAATACTTTGCAACAAAAGAGACAGGTGATGAGAGTTTGATATTCATATACATAACAGCATCAATGTATAGTAGTTTCCTTGATAGAAAACACAACTTTATCTTAGCACTAGAAAACACAGACAGGGAATCTTACATGCTTGCTTAGAATCATGTCCAAGCGGAGAAAGCATAGATCAGATGTTCATAAGGGCCCACCTAGTAAAATAGCAAATACATACATAGAATTTGCATATTCCTCCTCTATCCGAAAGGTGATCAAGCCATCAAATATCGAAGGAATAAAAAGGCAATGTGCAAATTTAACAAACTCAAATTCTAAGATCTCTAGCAAGAGAGACAAACAGGGAGCAGAAGTAATTTTCACCACCTGGCAGGATGCAGGCTTAAGTCAATATCAGAGAAACTGCTTGTAACTGTATGAAGAAATAAAGTAGTATTAGTAGTAATATGGTCATTATGAGGCACTTGCCAAAGTGAATGATACAAGCGATCTACAGAACCCAACAATAGTTAATTTTCAAAGAAACCACAAAAAAGGTATATCAAATTATCCCCTTTAAGACCTATTAACATTTTAAAATGCTTGATATTTTTATGCGAAGAAGCATGAGAGATGAGCTTTTCAAATTGTAGTGACAAAAATATAATGAGAACAGATTTCTTTTTCTGCTATCATGTTGGAAAATAGCCCATGCAATACAATACTAGAGGGATAATTGCTGTTCCTTCAGGCATCTGACCATGTCATATCTACCAGTCACCCTTTCTTTCAAAGTGCAATGGTTGTATTCAAAACTGAAAGATCTGAGAAAAACCCAAATCACTTTGTAGGTGAGTTAACTTCTACTTAAGCCATATGGTTAATAATTTCAGCCCTTCTCCTTGCACTTGGCAGTTAAAGGAAAATAAATTTCTGTTCCAGTTTTGCTGTTAGTTCAAACAACAGAGCCTTTAGTTCAAACAACAGAGCCTTAAATGCTTGACCAGTTATTGACACAACACTGATGCTGAAACCCTAACAGCAGAGACACTCTGATTGAATAACTTAATCAAATGCTTAAAAACACTTTTAAAGCTGCCAATAAAACAAGATATAACTATGAAATAGATTGACCAATGTGTCTTGATTAAACTTATAATTTAAATTCTTTTATTGTGGAATTGAAATGAAGGAAGGACTTTTTACTAGGGCATGTAGCGATAGGATGAGGGGGAATGGCTTTAAACTGGAAGAGGGCAGGTTTAGATTGAACATTAGGAAGAAGTTTTTTGCTTTAAGGGTGGTAAGGCACTGGAACAGGTTGCCCAGAGAGGTTGTTGAGGCCCCATCCCTGGAGGTGTTCAAGGCCAGGCTGGACATGGCCTTGGGCAACCTGGTCTAGTGGGAGGTGTCCCTGCCTATGGCAGGGGCATTGGAACTCGATGATCTTCAAGGTCCTTTCCAACCTAAACCATTCTATAATTCTATGAAGAAAATAGACTTCAGAGCTACAACAGTAATTGTGCACAGCGGTCATAGAACAGGGATTATAAGGTTGTGGATAATTTGAGAATAATATGAAATTACTTCAGGAGTTACTCTAGGCTTGTTTTTTCTGTTTTAAATCAGGCTATTTAGAGAAGCTTCATACCGGATCCTGAGAATGGAGACGTGCATATTACTAATATAAAATTAATGCTCTACTCACTAGAATAGAGGGCAGCATTCACAAATTGCCTAAATATTGAGTATTTGTTTCCCTTTTTATCTTAATTGTAGAACATATCAAACAATATGTCTAATAATTTATTAAAAGGGAAATAAAAAATAAATCCTAGGAAAATCAGTGTGGTTGGTATGAACATCTGCTGGGTTCTACATAGATGCTTAGTTTTAGTGACACTTCCCACTATAGTTACTCAAAACTGACACATTAATTATTTAGCTTGAGATTATCACCATTTTGAATATGTTTATTCTCTTTGTTTTGTGTCTATTTACATAGATTCCATACCCTGACCAAAACAATTTGCTAAGTGAGTGATAATACTGGCTTCCAGAAAATAGATATTAATGGGCTGAATGTCTTTCATTTAGTCCAAAGATTGTCAAAGGTTGGAAAGATGATCATAGGTTCTTATTAATTTTGAAATTAGCTGTTTAGGCTTAAAGTAAACACAATTAAAATTATACCATTGCCTGCTACACGTATTAATAAATGGAGTTCCTCCTCTCTGGCTTTGTGACAGTCACATTGGATGCACTGGGCAGCCCGTACAACTCGAGAACATGATTCCTGCCACACCAAGTCAAGTCTCATTCATTTAAGTAGGATCAGAAGCACTCTTCCATTGGGAAATACACGCCCAGAAAATACTACTCCTTTCTCCTCCTTTTGGACTTGAGGCCTATATATGAAATAGCCTTTCTATTTCAGCACAGAATAATTCCATCTGAACAGAAAAACTTCTGAGAACCAAACATACAGCACAAATGAAGATCAAACCAAGTATGCTGCTACACTTCCTTTTGTTTTCAACCAGTAACCTTCCCTCTTTCCAATTCAGCCTAAAGCATCATCCTTGGTGAGAGGAAAATGTCTGATCCTGCCAGCTTCACTATATCAATTCAGTTGGAGAAGACTGGCTTTTCTTTTTTTTTTTTTTCCCCCATGAACAAATGTTTCAGTGATAAGCAAAGTTAGCAAACACTAGACTGTAAGCAGAGGCACAATCTTCCATACAGCTCAGAAAATACACTTCATCTCACACTTGTGTTGTAATCACTTGCCCATACCAGCAGGTATAACAAAATTGATTTCCATAGATGAGCAAAGAAAAGAAAGGCTGATATCATCAGCATATAATTTCCACTTGTCAACAGAAACAGGACTGTAATTCACATCTTTGCAATGGGAAACCAATGTACTAACCATTTAAGAAGCTGAGCTCACGAACACCTGAAAAGTAGATTTCCCATAGTTTCCCCCCCCATTTGTATTTCAATAATTTGAAATGGGTTCCTTACAAATATATTTTTTACCTCTGTTGGCATTTTTTTAAGTGAACATTTTAAAACATTTAATTCATCAGTTGAAATCTACTACTTCCTGACAGAAAACATCATATGACAAAACACAACTCCTATTTGAAAAGTCATAGTACTTAAATTTACATGGTTACTGTATCTTTGATGTAACATTAAAGCACAATGTTAAGATCTTCAGATTAACTGAGATGAAAGTTTAGATATCCCCATAAGCTGCTAAAGAAATTAAAAAAGGAGAAACCTAAGCATATATAATGCTTTAGGCTTCAAAAATGTTGCTTCCTCTAGATCATCACTTAGAAGTGATCTAAGGTAGACATGCCCTAACTTTTAATTGTATTTCTATGTCAGTATTTTTTAGAAAATTATTTCCACTTCATATTTACTATATATTCGTCTTCATTCTTATTGCTTAAATATGTTTCATTGACCCCTCATTACCTACAAGAAAAAGACAGAAGAATAAAAGCTGTCACTATAAAGACTTCGGCGACCTCTCAATTTACAAACATTCACATTCTCAATTTTACACTTCATTAATATTCCACGTTGTGTTAATAGGCACTTCTGATGGGTGCACAGATACTGCATGGTTAACTTTATTCCCTGACCTACACGTTTGCAACTGTGGCCCAAGAAACATCTGACAGATTAAGTACAAAAGAGCTTTGTTCCCAGATCACAAGTACCAGTCATGAAAAAAGGAGTCAGCTCTAATCCTACCCAAGGAATCAGAGCTTTATGACATTTTTTTTTTTTTTTTGTAAGGATCTGCAGTATCTTCCCCACTTGTGCAGAGAATGAAGATTTTTATTTTCTCTCCTTATAACGAAATAAAATGCAGTAGTGGTTGAGACAGCTGTGTGACACCGGTGAGATTGGGGTTAACGTGGGAAGTAGAATAGCTGCAAGGAGATCAGTGGCTGGTGGGCAGGGTGCTCATTGGGGATTCAGGGGAAAGACAAAAGCCACAGAGCACAGGTCTCCCACATGCCAGGTAAGTACCTCAGCTACTCCCTACGGGCTAGCTATGGTTCTTTCCCCTCTGCAGATTTTATTATCTTCCTAGATATTTAAGAGTTAAGCAAGGCAATACATCTTCATGCCAGTGGTGCACTTCACTAGTTACAAAAAGCTTCCAAAATCTATCCAGAAATCAAATAAATTCAGCTAGAAATATGCTAAACCTTTGATGACATGATTTATCCATTTTATCAGTACCAAAACCCAAATACTGTATTTTGTTTAATTGCAAGGTATTTAAATTTGGTTTGCATTTGCTCTCTGTTATTAAGTCTAACTGGCTAATTAGATATATTTTTTTTGCAAATACAGAAACTAAGACAAAAGGTTTCCCCATCTAAGATACACATAAGAGCTGTGAAAGTTATTAACACAACTCTTGCATACCAACATGTCATTCCTACAGATTTTCACCTCACAAAGTATAAGAAATGTATTTGAGATACCATATGACTATTTCCTCTCTAGCAACAAATATAACATACCCTTTCTGCATCATGCGTGGAGTACACCTGTCATTTTGTTCAAATTATCACATCATCATCCAAACTGGATGAATCCATCTGTCACTAAAATTTAGGGGTATATTATCAACATCACATAGAAGGATATATGCATGCAAATTCCAGCACATCAAAATGATTCAATATGCATAAGAATATTAAAATGTTAAGAATTATAGTCAATGTGGCACTCTTATGTACCTAATGTTCCACAGACTTCCCAGACATTTTGCTCAAAGCTTGAGAAGTAGGAAAGAAGATACATTTCACGAAGCAGACAAACAAATGAAAAAAATCACAAAGAGGTTTTTTCAGCATGAAACTGTAACTGTCATTCCCACATCCAAAAACCAGATAATTAATACAAAGGGTAATGATGTTTATAATAGCAGGTACAAAAACTTCTATTTTAAGAGATCAAGCTCTTGCTGTAGACTGATCTCTTAAAACACTTAAACCTTATATTTGGCAACCACCAAAGCATAAGAAAAAAACACCCTGAACTTTTACATGTAAAAAACTATATACTTATAGTTATTTTTACACCTGTATGTATCAAAACATCCATAAATATGTTTTAATCATTCAACATATCATTCCATTCTAATGCAGGTACTACACAGGGACCACATCTTTTTAATAGCTGTCCTCTTTATTCAAGCCCAGAAGGTAGAATAAAGAAGGCAACTCCACATCTTCAGTATACACTCAAACATGTCTTTCTTCTACTCAGACAAATGTATCTCCCCCTAATGGTATTGATATACAGATGGAGAACTTTGGTGTGAATAAATGGAAGAATGCGCCAGGGGAATATGGCATTTTCCAAATGCATATAAATACCTACAAAGGAAAGATGATTTTTTTTTTTTTTTATTTCTGTAAGGAACAAGGAAATATATGAGATCATTGGTAAATATTTTGGACCTGACCTCTTTCTAGCAGAAGGTAATAGAATTAAGACCAAGCTTATAACAGGTGACCTAAGGTAAGTAGTACTGTCCAAAGCATACTTTTCTTTTTTCTGTTTTTGATGGTGTCATCTGGTTGTCTATGACAACCAGATACAGGCCCTTGCTGCCAAAACACAACCATCTAGCATCATTTTGGATGCTGTAGATTAGATCTCCTGCTTCCCACTGCCTTCCCAGAAGGGCACAGCATCGTCTGTGTCCCGTGTCGTATTTGCCAGCCCTCTGCGGGTAACCTGGATACCAGAGCCATCTAACAAGGTACTAGCCCTGAGGTTTAAGCAAGTGACTCCTGTCCTAGATGGGTGATTTGTGGAAACCAGCCCATGCCATCAGGAGCGACGCCTTGTATCTAACTGCCAAACGGGGAGCCGCAGCTGGCAGAGCTGAGCGCACAGCCTGACCCCAGCCTCGAGGTGTCTCGGGAAGTGCAGCTCGCTTAAAAGGCTGCCAGTTCTGCCACTCTGTTCCTCCATAGCTTGTTTTGTAATTGGTCACACAAAATAATACATTTTGTTTAAAGTTTTGTTTTAAAAAGACTAAATAAGTCCTTTTCATTTAAAATTACTGAAAACAACAGCCTGGGAAACTTGCTTAAATTGAATAGCCAAAAATGTCTGACATAGCATCCAAGAAATAACTTTCTGTAGGCTGTAATTCTCATTTGGATTGAAATCAACATAAACCTCTCCACATTTCTGTATTCAGTGTTTTGAAATTAGGATGTTACAAATTTCAGTAAAATATTAGTTGTTGAATAAGTGTAGGGCTACTTGTTTCTTTCTCAGCATGTCTTAGTCACTGACTGCTGAGGTTTTGGTTTTTAAGCTTTAACACATTAAACATCAGAATGACATGGCTTCTGGTTCCCTGCCGAAGTATATTCCCTGCTTCCCAGAAAATCATTAGATGCCATTGTAGCTCACTCTATTATTGTAGGATTTTGCTGTCAATTGGGTAGGAAAAAGGAAATGAAAAAGCTCAGAGCCACCTATTGTTTCTCTAATTTCTACCAGTTGATCTCTGATACCAAATACTTCTGACTGAATGAATCAGACATCTGCAGAGCAGGCACATTTTCAAAATTTAGGCCCAGGTTTTAATACTTGTAATGAAATGCATAACTTCTGCTCCATTGCAATAAACACTTAATGGACAGTTACTTTCTAAGGCTCCTGTTGTTAGGGATGATTACAACATAAGGATTAAAATATAAATGGTATGGACTGGCAGACTAAGGACTCAGTTTTTTAAAAAGCTCTGTTAGTCCCTCAGCAGGTCCACATCTTAAAATGAAGGACAAATCCAGATAAAAAAATAGGTGTAAAAGACATAGCAGTATGGCTTTCTATATATATAGCGGCTATCTAGCCTGTTGCCCTTTATGCCACACACTTCAAGATCAAATCAAGCCACTGCCTTTGATCACAAGCCCCAGCAGGTTTGTGACACAGCCTTCAAGTCCCCTAATGCTGATTCATTGTGAATGTGCTCCATTTGCTGCCCCGATGTATCCTTAAGCAGAGAGTGAGGGATGAGATCACATTGGCCTACCTTATGCTAGACTGTATTTTACTCTAAAAGTAATCCCAGTGAAATCAGGGCAATATGCATGAGATTAAGAGTGTCAGCTGTGATAGATGGAAACTTGACAAGGAGAAGAGAAGACATCAGCACCACAGCAGAGACATCCGCAGCACACTAGTCCAAATTTAGTACATATACAGGTCCTTTATAAAGTTCTGAAAGACGTTAGTATTTAATTAACAAGTCGTTAAAAGGTTTTGCTAGGTCTTTTAGAAGTGTAACGAGCAGATAAAACAAAATTACCCAATGAGCAATAAAAACAAACCTTAGGGATATATAGGAGAAATTTTTAAAGACAAAGGTTAAAAGCAAGGGTTCAGTCACTACTTATACTAAGACTAGAATTGAAATGAAATAATTTAAAGTTAAAATTTTAAAACTATTTCTGAGTACACAAATAAAAATGTCTGATGTGTGGATTTTAGCAGCACCAAGAATTATGTTTTTGGCTTGTAAGGAAGGCAAAGAAAAAAATTTTGGAAAAGGGATGAAAGGTACCCATGCACATCAAAGACTGCATGACCTGTGATTAAAAGAAGCTTTAAAGCTAGCAGACAAATGTGACTGGTTAGGGTAATCACAGATCAAACTTTTCTTACACCGGCACTTTTATAAAGACTTTCCATAGCACAGCAATGTCATCTTAAAACCTCATGTTTCATGTCCTGAGCTCTCTGCTGTAAAGCCCTAAGAAGAGCTTTAATGATGAGCAGTCGTTCAAAAGAAAGAATAAAATACATATTTTACAGCCTCCGTAAAGTCATTGTGCTATAGTTTTTCTCACTACAAACCGGAAAATTTATATATCAACCAAAATATACCAAAAAGTCAGATGAAAGGTGCCTGCTCAGACAGAAGGTCAAAGAGCACATCAATATTAGACATTCTTAAAAAGATAAGAATTTTATATTTATGTTACATTGTAAATGGCACACACTGTAGCAAATATAATCACTTTCCTGTTTCTTTGTCAT
The DNA here is from genome assembly GCA_008711295.1 of Anarhynchus alexandrinus. NCBI lineage: Eukaryota > Metazoa > Chordata > Aves > Charadriiformes > Charadriidae > Anarhynchus > Anarhynchus alexandrinus. The sequence goes on from VUYV01000002.1 coordinate 10,387,957, forward strand.
CTCCTCCCTCTGTACACACTGCGTTTTTCCTGACTATTCAGTTCCATGAAGCAAGGAATCATCTGCATTACACATGTGCATGCAATTACTTCCTTCTATATTTTCAATAACGCATACAGAGGCTTCGGTCGACAGTCTGTATCACACGCGCTTAACTATAAAGCTATAGACTTCACAGGATCACTCAATGGTTATAGATGAGCAGGTATGTCAGACTGATGGATTGTCTCCATACTACTATTTCTATAAGACAAGGCTATAATGGCTTCTTCCCATGACGAGAATTTATTCTGTTATTTTGTCATTTGTCCTGAGCTCTCTGAATATTCATTGGAAGGGGCTTTTTTTTTCCCGAAAAAAGTTCAACTACACATTTTTTAATCACACACTCTGAGTTAACATTTTTTTGTATATTATACATTTTTGTATGCACAACGGGTCATCTGGATTTTATAACTGATTTTGTAGCATCAGTGCAAGAGAGAGGCAATGGCTAATGATTTCATTAGTGAATTGAATCTCTCTGGAGAAAATGGCCATTGCACTCTGCAAAGCATAAGGCCTAAATAAGGCCTTAAGCAGTGTAAGATTTTTGAAAGGTCTTTTTATTCTCCTCTGTGCATGAAATTTGTCTGGTTCTGAACACAGACTCTAAATCTGGAAGAAACTGAATGCATACCTGAAGAATCAGAAAAGACCAGTTACAACCAGATGCATTTCTTGTATAGGCTGACAGAACCCCCTTGAAGTCAAGAGAGTTTAGCCCTTACATGATATGTGTCCGATATTTAGCCAAATGATTCTCTCAGCACACCATCAAAGGAACTGTGCACAAGGCTATCGCCCCTGCAGTGCCTGTGGTTTGATCCTCTTTTGGCTTATCAGCCTGCCAGAATGCCAGAGCTTTGGATAAGAGATTTTGGAGGCCTCAGAAGTATTTTCTCCTTCTTTGTACAACAGCAAATGCCTTCTATTTGCAGCCAGAATTCACTCATTTCCATTTCATGCTACACCATTATTCATAAATCACTTTCCACAAACAGCATTTAGTATGGTGCGTGCACAGTGTTTTTCCATTCTTTCTTTCAATCTCATTGTAACAGTGACTTGCGATAAAAATTATAGGAAAAGTGATAAATAATACGGCTCTGTTTGTGGTTCTCATGGTACTTTAAGACAAAAATTAAAAACATGGTTCTAAAGATTAAAAATGGTAAACATCTGATGAAGTTATTTTACGAAGGGAGGTAAAAGTTTCAAAGCTCCTCTTCTTTTATGCCCTTGGGTAAAGTCAGTACGTGGAAATTACATGTTTGAAGATTATTTTTTTAATAATATCCTTTCAACTTGTGATGGCATTATCTTTAACAAGTAGTCCCACTAGAGTTTTGCTGCTTTTTCCTTCTGCTTATAGCATTACCATTTTTTTTTCCCCAGAAGTCTTTTTTCCCTTTCCTTTCCTACAGACAGTATTTTCCCTCCGTCAATTGCATTTCCATCCAATGAAAATATTAAAAATCAGGTTTAGATTTGAGGCCCTTGACAGCAGGAAAAAAATTTCCATCATAGGAAACCTTGCAATGTAGAATAAGATAATAAAACTTGATTCATCCATTCTTATTCTCTCCAAATTCTGTAAGTTAGGCTGAAGCATGACATGAATTAAAGTGGAACAATTAAATACTCCTATTTAAATCCCCAGAGAACAGACACTGGCTCTACTGCAGTAACATCTGCAGATTGATAGTACAATATTTCCTACCAAAAAATTCCCGTCTCTTAGTATCGCAAGGAACACCCATTTGCCAGCTCACTAGACCTAGACCTGTAATGCTATTTTACTACTGGCTGATGTTCAGTCGTTTGGCATCGGAAGTTGAACAGACCTATTGCAAGCCTCAAACCTGCCTTATGTCTTGTGTCTCTTCAGCTGTACAATTTTATCCATCAGCTCAAATTTAAAATCTGCAGACTGCTTTCAGTAGAATACCCAAGAAACTATAGATAAAATATAAAAAGCATCATCTAACACCACTACTATTTTACAAGATCTAGTAGGGCTAAAACTCTACTTAGTAGAGATCTGACAATTTTTGAAATCCATTGTTTAGAGATGGTGGAAGAACTACAGCAGCAGAACCGGCACCAGTACTATAAAGCAATACTCTCACCCCTGCTTAGCTGCACTTCAAAGCATCCACAGAAGCCAAGACGCACAGCACTCTAGCTGACCTCGCGATCCCCTCTGTGCACACGTAGCACGGCTTTGAAAAACACATTGTTTTCTAAATCACCAGGTTTTAGAATTTTACCAGTTTGCCTAAACATTATGCAAACACAGTAGACTTACACCATCATATGTTGATAGGAGGTTAATCTCTTCTGAGAAGTACATATTTAGCTGTATACACACATACACAATTACAGAATATGTAATCCAAATTACGTTGCATACTGAATAGGGAGACTAATTGTTCCTGTACACCTGCTCCACATAGTAAGAAGTTTCCATTCTGTGCTAGAGAAAAACCATGAGGGGGAAAAATGAAGTCACAACAGACAGTTCTACTAAAAATATCCAGAAAAGAAAAATTCAAAAAAATGGATTGCAATGTTTCAGGCATAGTCAAATTACCTCTAACAGGAGCCAACACTCAAAAAAACATCTCAAGACATTTTTGGTATCTTTGTTACTGTATAACTAAATAAATAAAGGTAAAAACTGTAGAAATTGTGTATCTTGGCTGTGCATATCCTGTCAGCCTTTCAGTGTAGCCCTCCATAGCTACCCTAGTAGGCAAATATTACTTCCTAAAGAGCAGGCTGCCATCTCGCTTTCACCTGCTTTATGGGAATGGAGCAAAGAGGTGGGAGTGGGGAAGAGGAGTCATTTGAAAAGACTGCCCTACAGCTCTTGAGCACCAGGATGTATCCCCTACCTACTCTCTTGCAGCCGCAGGTGCCAAAGGCTTGTACTTCTGCTCGCTTTTGTCCACTGTAGGAGAGATGACATATCTTAATCCCCATTAGAAATTCTCATCTATCTCCTACTGCGAATGCAAGTGGGTGCTCTCATGGAAGTCCCCCACAACTGCAGCAGTAAAGACCTGAGATGTGAGACAGCAAGCAGGACATGGGCAGATGAAAATTTGGTGCTAGGAACATAGCAAGATTTATTACTTATTGGCAACTTTCCCCTTGCAGCTAATGTTTATTTTTAGACTGTATTGAGACCAAAAAAAAAAAGGACATTTGTCATCTTGAATACTAAATGTCATCTACAGCCAGAAAGATGCATTCTGGCTAAAAATTAGTCACTAGGCCACTTAACTGATAGCTAGTGATTGCTCTCAGCCTGCATACCTGTGGAAAAATAGGCAGGCAGGTGCAAAAAACTCCTCCTTGTCCTCCACCCCCCACTTGTTTTTCATATTTTTCACGGGTTTTTCCTTTTCTCTCTAATTGTGCTTCTTCTTTCATGGCCCTTTCTAAGTGGAAGGTAAACTAAGTAATGTTTGAGTTACGTATTTGAATCCACTTTGTTACATTTACTTGGGAATCACGCAAAACAAGTTTGACCCACTTCAGTCACTGCTGTTAAACTATTATTTCAGAGTGGACGAGCATAAGAGCAAAGAATGTTTACTTAAAATGGAGTAATCAATTTACAGTTTTCTACTTCTGGCTATAAGGGGTGTGTATAGCTGGGTAGGACAATAACCATTTAATGGAAAAATAAACATAAAAATGACTGTTCTATTCATTTCTGAGAAACAGTATCTAGCAAGCTACCTCTGAGAACACTTGTCCACCAAGAAATACCCACCTTCTTTCTGACATGAAGGTCACATTCCCTCTGCTTTCAGCTGGAGCCAGCTTCCATTCCAGCCACAAGTCATGCATCCAGCTCCAATTTAGGACTGCTCTCGCTGAGAAAAATACTCATGCAATTAACCTGCATTTTTCCTTGTCACCACTTATTAGGTGCCCCGCACAGAGATGCAAGCCCCTTTACCAGTCTGGGACATCCAGCAAAGTAAAGCCACTCAGGTGAGAACCTTAGTATTAGGGCACTGGATACGTGGTGTTAGTGGGAATAATTCAGTTCCCAGCACTTTGTAGGATGCCCAAAATTTTAACAGTGAACAAGCATGCAAATGACAGTAAGCAGACAGAGGAAGCCAAGTGTGCAGCCTTGGCTGAACCCCCAAAGAGTGGCGGGGAGGGGATTTAGGGCTCCTTAGGTTAACTTCAGCTCCCAAACAAAACCTGGGCCCTACTGATGACAAACTCAGACCCCTATGTGGGCACTGTGCGCAGCCCCCTGTGTCAGGCTACTGTTCTCTGTAAGAGAATAGGAAATGAAACCACAGGTTAATAACTTGGGGTTCATTTAATGTTTCTGTAGTAGCTGGAATATATCAGGAAAATTCTTGAAGTAGCAACCTTCCTGCTCTGCCAGCTCCCAGAGTGACAGTCCAGAAGGATTATGCTCAGTTACTTTAGGTCTTTTGTTACCCAGCAAATGGAAAGGATGGAAATTAAAGCTGCATTCCAATTAGATGTAAAAGTAATTCAGATTTATTAAATTATTGCAGACCACACAGTTCTTGTGAAACTACTTCTGAAGAGTGTGTCTTACTAAACCTCTTCAAATATATTGACTTTGCCAGCTTTAGCCCACATGGCAGCTCTTCCATTCAGTAACCAAACTGTTTCATGTAGAGATTAACCCAGTGATCCCACACTTGAAAAGGAATGCTGCAGGACTTCATTCATATTCTAGCACCAGCATTCTGTTGGGAAAGGCTAATTAGTCCACAGTAGTAGCAAAATGATGAAACCTGAAGCCCGAAGGAAATACTGAAAGATGGCTCTGCTAAGGTGCTTCAGCAAAAATAGTAAATTTTATATATGTGCTAAAAGTAAGTGTTATGTTATCACATAAAATCAATGAAATTATGGGAAATAGATGGCTAAATCATTAGCTGGATATTATATTCGTAAGTGGCTGCTAATTGTGCAGCTTTTGGCAAAGAGCTTGTGATGTAAGGTTGATCTCTGTGTAAGATGCAGCAGTCCACAACAGCTAGCAAGGATTTTTTATGGTAAATAAAATTGATGAAGAAATTTTTTCTTTACTTTATCCTTGAAAGTAAAAAAACTTCTTTTAAAAAATGACTAAATTCCAGGAGCCATTTCAAGAGAATACAGTCCTCATAAGCTTATATGTTTGATTTACAACTTTACAAAGAAGTATGTAAATTCTGACAATATAATTGTAAATTTGCTCTTTGAACTCATGTAGCAGTGAGTAACTGTTGGAACTATTCATTATATAGTGTTTGTGAAATACAATTTAAAATACATGCACACATGCTTAAAATTGCTAATATCACAGATTTGGGCCACAAACTTAGAGAGAATTACAAAGGAACCTAATTTTGCACAAATAAGTAACCTCAGCAAATGAAAATTTCCACCTGAAAAGTTAATTATTCTTAATTTGGGGACCTAAAGCAACACAAAATGTCTACCTTATTAATCTTCATTCTTTAAAAAAATTGATTCTGACTGCTGTTATTTGCCATTGTTTTCTCCTTGATAGTAATTTTAAGACTTAAATAATCTTTGCTAACGTTATATCAAGGCTTGAATGAGACTCTCAGTATTGAAATAAGAGCTTTTACTTTTCTGCCCTGCCAACCGGAATAGATTGCAGTTCAGATTTTCCCTATACCACATTTTCCTCTGGCTAGCATAACACAGAGAATTAGACCCAAAAGTCATATTCAGACCATCTGCTTTAGACAGCCAGTTTACGTGCAATTTGGAGCATTGTCAGGGAGCCCAAAATGCTACTGTAAAGGGATATTTCTCCAGGGTACATTTTGGAGAGTCAAGGGCCAGATATTTTAAGTGAGACAGTGAGAGTACCCCTAGATGGTAAATACCCAACTAACATGGGCACCCACTAGCACAGGCCTTATTAAACTGTGTTTCTCAAAATCAGACTCCTAACTGTCCACAGTAGGAAGAAATTTTAGGAGGCTATAGCCCACAATCAGGCACTCGAAGGGCATTTGTCCTGAATAGAGTCTCCATTCTGCGGTCATGAACAAGTAGGAAAACAACTTCAAAAGTTTTCCTGCATTGAAAAAGACCATCTGCAATATTATTCTGCAGTGGCTAATCAAATATTTGAGTATAATTCATTAGAATTAAGCAATACCCCAGTTTCTCTAAAACTGCCCACAGGAGAACCAGGACAAACACATTTACACCCTTTACTTCTTGTCAAGAGCTGCTGCAAATAACTGTGTCAGAACCTGTGCCACAGAGCCAACTTGTAAGAGGCACTTTGGTAGGAAAGTGGGTTTTTAAATTCCTATTAAATTATGTGTAACTTTCCAATGAGTGACAAATATTTGTCAGAGAAATAGGCTACCTCAAACTAATCTCATCTCTCTCTCACAATTGCTTCCCTGTTCAGGAGAGTTTTAGTTTAAGATCTTCAAGTTCAGTCTGAAAATGAAATTTTGCGTAAAACTCAGAAGATGAGAACGAATGTGACTGAAGCCAGAAAGACTGTTTGCCAAATCAGTGATTTTCACACAGCTCTGAACAAGCTCGTGCAGCTTGTCCAGTGGCACATATAGTTGTCTTTACCTGAGCGGAAATCATTTGACTGTCTGAAATAACAGTACAAACCAGATGAAACAGCTTTCTGTGAATAATTTCAATTTAGACATTCTTCCTTTCACCAGGTCAGACTGCAGAGATCGTTCCAACTCATTCTTGCATTTAAAAAACTAGTACAAATGATCAGAGGGAGCAGTTAAGATATTGGATTGGAAGAACTGGATGGGGTCTAAAAATACAAAGGGATGATGAGGTGAGGAGCAGCAATGTGAAATGGGAATTGGTATTACAAGTACCAAAGAAAACAGCACTTGGGAAATGACACCGTGTACTTATTATAAGTCTGACAAGATTTGACTTTACACTGGAAAATAATTAAGATTATTGCATTCTTCTAGTTGATTAAAGCAAGGTGAGGAAGCTGAAGCTGCTGACAAGGTTGTAGAAAAAGAGCTCATCAAAATCTTGTCTTCTGTAGAATGTCAGCCTGGCCAAGTTCATAACATACAAGGTCCTTGTATGATGTTCAATAGCGCTGAGTGTTGGGTCCTGCACTTGGGTCACAACAATCCCATGTGGCACTACAAGCTTGGGGAAGAGTGGCTGGAAAGCTGCCTGGTGGAAAAGGACCTGGGGGTGTTAGTCAACAGCTGGCTGAATATGAGCCAGCAGTGTTCCCAGGTGGCCAAGAAGGCCAATATCATCCTGGCATGTATCAGACAAAGTGTGGCCAGCAGGACTAGAGAAGTGATCAGTACTGGTGAGGCCGCACCTAGAACACCATGTTCAGTTTTCGGACACTCACTACAAGAAGGGCATTGAGGTGCTGGAACACATCCAAAGAAGGGCAATGAAGCTGGGGAAGGGTCTACAGCATAAGTCTCATGAGGAACAGCTGAGGGAACTGGGGTTGTTTAGTCTGGAGAAAACGAGGCTGAGGGGAGACTTTATCACTCTCTACAACTACTCAAAAGGACGTTGTAGTGTGGTGGATGTCAGTCTCTTCTCCCAACTAGCAAGTGATAGGATGAGAGGAAGCAGCGTCAAGTTGTGCCAGGGGAGGTATAGGATGGATATCAGGAAAAATTTCTTCAATGAAAGGGTTGTCAAGCATTGGAACAGGCTGCCCAGGGAAGTGGTCAAGTTGCCATCCCTGGAGGCGTTTGAAAGACGTGTAGATGTGGCACTTAGGGATATGGTTAAGTGGTATATTTGGCAGTGCTAGGTTAATGGTTGGACTTGATGATCTTAAAGGTCAACATAAATGATTCTGTGAGTCTATAAAATTAGGGAATAATAAATAAATGCCTCGATAAATAGATAATTGCCTCTTTCCTGTTCTGAGACAGTGCATGTAGCCCTCAGCTACGCTGCCTTTAAAACAACATTTAAATAATCCTTCTAGAACCCCTGAAAATAAACAAATACTATTTATCTCTTCTCCAAAGCAGGAAATTGAAGTAATGAGATTAAAATATTTTTCCAAAGCTACAATTCAGGCCATTTGCAAACAGGATTAAGTCTCAGGATCCCAGACCAGCCTTCTGCCCACTACACTATATGAACTCTTTGTTAAGCTTTGGGGAATACTTTCTTAAAATAAGAATTAAAAAATCACTTCACTTTGACTAGATCTGTGTATTAGAATGTAAATGTAGTAGTCAGAAAAATCAATACATCTTACTGATTAGGAAAGGATTATATGTTGACAAAAAAACCAAAAATCTGATTAGATGGTTGCATGCACTGTGGACCAAAGAAACCTTTCATGAAAATGAGTGTACAGAGGCAGGTGCACAGATTCTTCTGCATAGCATCAAATGCAGCATTTGGTTTCACTGGCACAGGCTGTGATTCTGTGGGTAACCTTAAAACAGTACAAAGATGTTTTTTCCCTTCCAGTTCTTCTTGTTTTGTAGTTCTGATTCACTGTAATCCAGAAATTAATATTAGTTACAGGGAGAAAATGAGAGGAAGAGAGAGATGCTTATCGGGGTGTTCTGAGGCTTAATTAATATTTGCAAAGCTCTTTGAGCTTCTCTGATGAAAGAAACCATAGAGGGCAAACTGTTATTTTTTTATTATTATTATTATTAATTAGTTTTCCATTGAATTCATTGTGTCAATATATGAATCGTTGAACCCCACGCTTTATCAATTGTTGTACTGTGCTCTTTACAAGTGCTCTTTACAGGCTGCTTTGTGGTGATTGAGAATATGGGAGAAAATAAAACAGAGAACAAATAAGTCTACTTACAAGTTATAGACACAGGTTTGAAACCAGCATTTTATCCACTGATCTGGAAAAAATCGTTGCCATAGCAATGATTACATCTTATTGTACTGAATACTTCCTTAGATACTGATATAACTGTCCGTTTAAACACTGAGCTACTGTATGCTTGCCCATAGTTTAAAAAAAAAATAAAATGCTTCTTTTGGAGGTTTACTTATGTATTACAGTTTTTACTCTCTAGCCTCACCATGAAACACTCCCATGGTCAAGCATAATTAGGTGCTGCTTGTTGGGTGGTCCAGCAGCACAACTTCAAGCTCTGGTCAGAAGAACGTCAAATGTGGCCCTGCAGGCACCATGGCCCAGCATCCCTTCCCATCCCTCTGCACAATAACAGTGGGATTGTGAACCATTTACTGTCCCTGTCTGTGAAGTGGATATCTGCCTTACTTTCATCAGGGGATCTACAGAAGCAATACCAATTTTTACTACTAATCGCCATCTAAACCCCATGAATAAAATGGGTTTGTGAGAAAAAGATCCATAGCTAGAGTTCATCTGCAATTCAGTTAGCTTTGACTTCATATTTAAATGCTAAGGTTACTTGTTTGGGTGCCCACATACCTCATTTTTAACATTTCTCCACACCCTCCCTCTTTTCTTTAAAGACGAAAATATTAATTTGAAAAAATTCTCCCACATTATTTACCTTTTCCATTCAAAATATAAACCAGCCTCACCACATCTAAGCTCATTTTGCCATCTATGGGAAATAATTTTTAGCTCACTTATTGTATGTATTTGCTTTAACTTCAGATAGGTGATTTGAAATTATTGTGATTCTTTATCATTGCAGAGGAACATCCAAGCATTTCTTGACACACCTATTACTGTTTTCTAATGCTGCAGAAGTTAAAGTGCTCATTGTCAGGTCATGTGAATCAACATAGTTCCAGCAAAAGTCCATCTTCCACCACCTAGGAATCAGGTTTACAGATTTTTCAACTGAGTGTGATTCACTAGCAAGAGAAAGCTTCTACCTACTGTGCATAAGGGATATTCAAAAGCTGAGTCCCCATTTAGAAAAACTGTGGTTACACATTTTAGGAAATGTACACTGATTTATTTCCTCAGCTGAGGATACTGAAGAGCATAGACTCTAAGGAAGAAAACTGCTTTTTTCAAGGGTCACCACAGCAGCCTCTCTTCTGCCAATCATTCACTTCTATCAGCCGCTACTCCTGCAGTCATTCCTTTATACAAGCCCGTTATCCTGTCAGACACTAAGCTTGCCTCCATTGCACAGATTTGTTTATAGCTCACACTTCCCCCCCCATTTATGCCAGAAACAAACTGCATTGTTTCTCTCTTTGTAAGGACATCATTTAGTTTTCACTCAGCCTTTAACAAGGTTATACTCCCATTAAGAATAAGTATGTTTTGCCACCAACAGATTTGACCGCTGGAACATATTCATTTTTTAATTTAATGCTGTTTTGAAAAAGGAAGGGAGAGCTAAAATCATTATTATGAAAATTAGACTAGCATTTGGAAGGAAAAGACAAGCTCTTTCACAGCAAACAAAGAGATTTGTAACAACACATCCCAACAGTCAGCCAAGTGCTTTGATTTTTGTTAAGCAGTCATTTTCTTTTATTTATAAATTTTGGATTATAATGAAAGATGGAAATTGAGTAGGTTACATTTTTAAAAAGAGCTGCCAAGAGGAATGGCAATAAGAGTAGTTGAAGCTGCTATGTGAAATGAATAAACACTGTGGAGAATATATGGCATCCTTTATGCTTTGGAACTTTGTATAAAACTCGGAAACTAAGGGAATGTTTGTAATTGCAGGCTGGAGAGGTGCGTGGTCATCTCTAAGCTAGTCTGTCGACAGAGCTCAAGTACAGAGTCCTATAGAGATACTAGCTGATGTCCTGCAGCTAACTGCTTTCTTTAGCAAAATGTGGCACCTGTCTTAATGGCATGACTTGCAGCGGGCTGGTTAGCTCACACACAGTGATATGCTGATACGCAGCTCGCACATTCAAGAACACCTTTACCTCAGAAATGCTTACAAGCATCTGCATTGCATTACAGACGTGTTAAAAGGCTTAAGGCTGTTATGTGCTCACTGTTATGTTCACACTGATTTTGTAACTCGCTTTGGCTTCCTTGATTTTCAAGGAAAATCCATTAGGACCAATCTCATTTGCTTCTTTCCACTGACTACCGAAGGTGCTAAATCATTCTACAAAATACTTCTCAGTTTTATTACATAGCATGTTTTATGACTGTAATAATTACAAGATTTAGTTCTTTAATCTTCAACACATCATCTCAATGAATTTACTCTATTAAATACATTGAGAGACTAAACCGCTTTTGTATCAAAAAAAACTGAAAGGTAGCTGAATAGACCTGAAATATCAAATCTTATTACATAATTAGAGATAACATAATAATAGCTACATCATTCAAGAGATACATCCCATTAGAATGTTTTCATTCTCTAAATGAAGGATGAGAGCAAACATATATCTTAATTAACCTTTTGAGCATGTCTTTATAGGTCTTATTGCTTTGAGGCCCAACACCAGTATTTCTAACTGTTGGAAACCCAGGCAAATAAGATTATTGAGACTGCTGGTGCTTTTAACCCCTGAGAGATGGATGATGCAATCCTCAAACATGCTTATCAAATGGAAATGGAAATAGTGTACTTAGAATTTAAAGAAAAATTTTTCACCAAAGTGCAGACTTCGGGCTCCTGTCCAAGTAATGTTCCTTCTCTTCAGCCTGCTTCTCAAACCCTGTAGCTGTTCTTAGCAACGCTAATGATATCATCTGACCTTTCCCTCTATTCTCACTCTCTGAGGGTGTGTTCATATCTGGAATTGAATATGCTATTGAACTGGATCTGATATTTAATTCTGAATTATTATTCTTAAAAGAAACAAATCTGCACTGACTGGCCCAAAATGGATGACCATGCCTCAGTAGGGTGGCTTATGTATAAAAAGTATCAAAACCTGCTGAAAACACACAGCCAGGAGGTCAATTACTCTAACTCAAGTAATATAATCTTGTACTTCATGGCCTTGCTTTGTCAGAGACATTAAACGCATGTCTAGCTTTATGTACAGGAATAATATTTAGTGTGATGGAATTTCCTAGTGCTTAATTGTTTTGCTGAAATTATTACAAGCTTAGAGCTTGATATTCCCAGCAATACAAGAAGCTGACATAGGAGTGACCGCTCAGGATTAGACCAGTTGCCGGCATAGTCTGTCCTGTCTTGGAAGGCAGTCAACAAATGATGTCAGAGGAAGATATTAGGAACAGAGCAGACCTAGAGGTTACTTCCCTAGCGTGTTTCCCCAGTTTCCAAATTTACATCTCAGAGACTGCCTCAGGCAGAAGTGATACCTCTACATTTAAGAACTAGCTGACTTTCTGTATCTATTACAGTATATATTTTTGTGTCTTGCTGCTGTTTGCTATATTACTATTCAAATTACTGTAAGGTTTTCTTTCATACTGATGTCTCAGATACTACCACTTTTGCAATTACTCACAAAATACTCAGATGGCATAAGTATAAACATTTCACTCTCCCCCACTGATTCCTGCATTTTTAAATGCTTTGAAACAAATCTGAGCTCAGTAATAAAAGCAAGCACAAAAGAAAATTAAATAACTTAATTGTGCAAACTTAAAGCCCCCTGAATGTTTGGGGTTTTTTTTTCTTTCAAAGAAGCATTTATACCACTTCCATATTTAGACATTCAGAAATCCCAGCTTACTTTCACTGCTGTGTGAATTTTGCTAGTTATTTGTGTTACACCAAATATTGGCTGGCTTGGCCAAATGGAATTTTTTTCACTGCCTTTGTTTAATTTGAGTAATTGAAATGCATATTTGCTCCTCCCCTCCCCCCATCTCTCTAATAGGCTTTTTATCTAACTGAATAACAGCTTTCCTGATATTCTGTAGAAAAAATAACTTCACAGAAATCACATTCTCTAAAGTAGGTCTTATGTTGACAGATTTACTCTTATTTCATTAGGTCTCTAAACACATTATTCCTTTAAAGATGCTAAGCATATCATTTCATAGGCCATTTACCTTTATAGTTATGGACATTTTAGGACTACTGAAGTATTAAAAATACTAGATCTTAAGCTTTATGCCCTGTAAGTCTAAAGATAAAGAAATAAGCTGAATGAATGTGTGTATATACATCTACCTCTCTGCATACTATATAAGGCATGTACTGCAGCATGAGGCGGTATAAAGATTTTATCAGCTCAAATTTAGAACAACCTCATTAAATCTGAGTGGTGAAGCCCAAAAATGAATTATGTCTGTCACACTATGAAGTTCTATACAATGCCAGCAAAGAGTATTATAGGAAAGTTTTGCAGAATTGGATAAACTTGATTAATACTGTTCTCTTGGTAACCCCTTGCACTTGAAGCTGATGCCTTAGAAATCAGAAAAATAACAATAAATTTTATACATCCAGTCTAGATGGGCAGATGTCCGTCTACATTGCAAAGTCTGACTTCTTTACTTTTTTAATAACATTTTTATTCATGAGTGAAACGCTAGTTTTCTAACAACGGCGTCTTACTAAAAAACAGGTGCGTATATTTTATGTCTAGGTCAGCAAAATTTTTCAGTATTGTTGCAAAGCAGATGTATGAACCTTGCATAATTCTGTCTATATATTGTGCACCAAGGAAAACCCAAAAGACATATCAACACTACAGTCACTTCTGTGTCTATAACTTAGCAGATATATCAGAGCTGCTAGTTGAGATGACGCTAGCAAGGTAGCCATGGCAGCACAGGGGATGGTCGCATCATAGGGCATCTTTCATTAAATGTTCTCACAGCAACGCAACTTGCTCTAGATGAGCAATTTTAAAGCCAGCTTTGAAATATCTGCAAAAGTGCAGGGCATCTTTAGACTTGTTGTCACTCTTGGTTGTCCAGATGGTAACAGAAGGCAAAACTTCACAACCATACAAAACCAGAACTGTTTCTCTACCACATGATCTCTCACATGACAACAACTCCATGACAGCGATCTACATTTCTGTCTTCACCAAGACACATTGTATAGGAAATTCTACTTCCACAGAAGCTACAGGACACCTAGCTGGAAGCCTTTTTGGTAAAAATTACAGCACACCTGTATTGCATTTTCTACTCAGGGAAGTAAAAGAAAAATCCAACTGTAAGTTTATAGTAAGGTTGGCAATTTTAAAGCCTTCAAACTGGCATGGGTCAAATTATCTCACTGTTTGCTTTATTGTCCATTATGCTTTCTGGAAGTGGTTATCATCTAAAGTACTACAGGGAACATTCCCCCAAAAGGCATTCTCTGCCACAAAGGGCAGGCTGCTCTCCATCAAAGCCCATAGCTATGAAATATATCACTATTGCAGACCACAATAAGCCAGTCTTCACTGAAGTCCCAGGGTAAAATTAATCTTTTTAAACAGAAATTCATCCATCAAATCACAAGCCCGATAGCCCAGCACAGTTTTCTTATAGAAACAAATTAAATTAATCCTATTTGAAGGAGCATTTCAAGATTAAAAAAGAGAGAATGAAATTTCCTTTTTTACTTATGTCATTTTCAGTATAGATAGAACTCACAGCAATATCTGTAGTTAATATTACAAAGCACTTCTCAATGTAACTATCTTGCAGTTTCTCTCATTATACTACACTTTAAATATTTGAGATTAAATTCTCCTTCCAAATGTCATTTTAAAAATAATTTTAGAAAAATACTTCTTCCATTTTTGAAAAAGGGTCATTTTTCAAATCTAAAAAATAAATAGGTTATGAGAAGGTTTAATGACTTCAATGTTTGCAGCAGGATTTTGAAAAAATTTGGTAGAAACTTGACTTTTAGGATGTTGCATTGGACGTAGGTTATGCTTTCTACCAGTCAGACCTGACTGGACTGCAAGGTTCTGAATTATTATCTGTGCATGCTCTTAAAAGGGGACATCAAAATCCCCTAAAAATTGAATCTGTGCTGACCAAACTCTTTCCTTTAATAAACATGCCTAACTAAAATTTCTTCATCTTTTTGTTTAGCACAAAAAAAAATTACGATCCTGGTAAGCAGCCATTATATAATAATACAGGAGAAGTAAGACTTTTAAATCCCTTACAGAGAGAGAACCTTACATGAATAAGAAATGTAAAATATTTAGATTACATTTGTAGCCTAGCTTGTTAAAAACAGATCAGAGGTTTTCCTTGATTCAGAGCAAAGCAGGTAATAAAAATAGATACTGACACTTTTCACTTACCTAGCAATACAATTTACCTCTCCAAACCCTTCAAGGTATTTTCATTATTAACAAACTACCTCAATGTAACTGCAGATGTACAGGTGCTGTATGAATTTTTTGTTATTTTTTTTTTTTAAATGTTTGGCTTCAGATGCAGAGCTGATATTAAACTATTGCTTATTTAAAAGATAGGACCAGAATACAGAAGTTGAAGATGAATCTGAATTTCTCTGTATTCCCAGGTTTTATGACTACTGTTTTGATTTAAGTCTGCTACTAGTTTGTTATTAAAAAAAAATAAATCCCACTATAACCATAAAATTAAACCTTTATTAATTATATCATCTTTCCTCTTTATTTACCTGAGAGAAACTCCATCCAGTGGCCCAAAACACAGCTCTAGTACCCATGGCAGGATGGATTTTAAGGGCACTTCTGAGAGTTATGAATATTTGTGTGGACTCTAAGTCTGGGTCATCTAGCCCAGAGAAGGATTTGTGTGGTGTACAGGGCCACCATCAAGCATACATACCCCCAGTCATCCTTTCCCTCCAAGGGGAAGTGAGAGAGTCCTGATCTATTGCAATTCCCGGATTGTTCAGGCACAGTGGGGCAAGAGAGGATTCTCCTCTCCATAAACATGTAATTTACTGCCCTGGGAAAAAAGTTTTCCCGTTAGAAATTGATTTAGAAGTGTACCAGGAGATTTTTAAAGCAAAAGAGCTGCAAACAACTCTCCGCTGTTACAAGCTTTATTGTGAGCTATATTGTAGTGCTACAATTCAATAATAGTTTGAGATACTATGCTGGTTTGAGGCATAAATTTCCTGTAGTGGTCTCCTGTTCAGTGCTTAAGTCAGGATCGTGAAGTCAGACATTCAATAAACAGTTATTATAAAAGTATTAGCCTTCCTGGGTCCCCCAAAGAAGAGAAAAGCAAGTCTAAACTATAAGTTATTTTCCTGGCTTAGTAAATCAAAGACAGGGGTTTGGTTTTGGTGAGCTGTAGCTCAGCAAGGTATTCCACATTTAATCTACTCCAGTCTTGTCATTGCTGGTCCTTTTGTCACTACTTCTATAAAAGTTGCAGCAGACACATTTGCTAGCACAGGTATATGCAAAGCTATGCCATTTATCTTTACACACAATAGCATTGATTTACCCTGTCACGAGCAGGCAGCATAGACTATGTCTGAGGGAACTACAATCTCACTTTGGGGAAAATTTGATGATGCTTTCCCTATTGTCACCTTCAAAATACCACCAAAGGGAAAGTAGTTCCCTGTAGAAGTTAGATCTATATTGGAGGCCCTCCTTTGGGGTGCAATGGTGACTTGCTGGGTTGGGGTACCTGGTGCACCTGGGCAGGTCAGTTGTTCTGCTCTGTGGTGTATGTGAAGTTGAAGCCAGCCTCCTGCTGATGCGCACACTGCTTCGTGCTGTAGCCACTGTGCTGGTGCAGAGACATCTCCTGACACCCTTTCATAAAGGAGAGATGTCTGGAGCCAATGAAAGGTACGGGCCTTCCTGCACCATTTGGGAAGCCCGAAGCAAAGTCACAGTAATGCCAGGAGCCATGTAACCCTGTCGCCGTGATTCTGCTCCAAACGATTTCATAGGGTCTGCCTGAGTGGCTGCACAGTGCTTTCAGTCCGAACTATGGCTGTCTGAGTTTGTGTATTAGGTGCTAGATGGGGACTAAGAAGCAGTAGGTACAGTTCTGGTTCAGCTGACTAGGTCTATGACCTTGTCAGGAAACTTTACTTCCTTTTGCATCTATTTTTTCCCCTACATTTTTGTCCATTTGGTCTCTTTAGACTATTAACTCTTGAAGCAGTAAGCTTCAAGCTTCAGCTGTTCCAATAAGCTGAATGTTTTCTAACATGTGGTACTATGTATAAAGGGTTTCCTGGAGGTTTGCTGAATTAATATATAACCAAGCAATTGGTAGGATTATATCATAAATACTAAAATGCTTCAAGGCAGAAAATATTTACATTTTAGAACCCAGTCTAATCTTAGTTTCAAACTCTCCCACTCAAGGAAATATCCACGGCTCCTGAATGGCACCTTTTATTGTTTCTGAACATTGAGAATGGTTGTTCTGTCCTTGAATACACTTAAAATCTACACAGAAGGGTAAATATTTAGTCCAGTGCATGAGGATTTAGCTGTGTGATTTCCATTTGCATTAATAAATACAAATATTTACAGTATATTTCTCCCAGAATATTTATGCTGAGATTTGGAGGAACAAGAGAGTCATGGGGAATGAAGTACCAAAAAAGTACTCTTCTATCAAGAATATTGTCCAATATCTAACCCAAATAAATGTCTCACATGAAAGATCTTAGCCTAAGAGTGCCCTACAGTGCTTTGAAATAAAAGCATATCTCAGTATTAAACCAGCAATATCAGAGGTAATGCAAGGAGGAAAGTAGGACTTCTTGCTGCTTCAGAACCGACACTTCTGTACCATACAAGATCCTTATTCTATTCACTTCAGACTAGACCAAAACTTTGCAGAAACTGCAATATGACTGACACAACTGAGCTAGTTTTAAACTAGCTAGCTCAGGTACCAATGGTAATGTATCCATGACAACACAGAATTCAGTAAGGATAAATTTGTCCTGTACAACCTACTATCATACTGGTAGTATCCAGCTTTCTTAGCAGTTTCTGTAGTCACATACATGACTGCGCCGCAGCACAAGTTAAACCTCCATAGCAGGAAATCTCCTTAGCCCATTCTGGGTGTCCATGTTTCAGGAGTTGCCTTTTTATTGAGAAAGACAGTAAATAGCATCAGTAGAAAAATATGTATTAGTTAACTAACTGCACAGTAGTGAAAAAGCTCAAATACTTCAAAGATCAGCTAAACATTTTAACACAGCCGACAATGACAACACTATCTGAATTCTGTATGAGTACACTGAGCGGTGGCTCTAGTGTTTCTTCACTGGTGGAAATCTCAACAGCTGCTTCCTGACCTACTGTGTTCTGGTGTCGGGTTTATTGCCAGCACATTTATTTTCAGTGCTGAGCCAGACAGGACTCAGATTTATGTAGAGTTACAAGGTCCTCGTGAGGATGGACCCTCTGTCACCCAGATGAGAACTGCTTCTAGTTATACTAGTCAGGTGAACTTGGTTAGTTAGCACCATGCTGTGTACACTAATACCACAAGAAGTGCTGTTTTGCTTCTCCAGAATACACTCTTTGAAAAGGTTCCCACCACAGTCTCCCATCAGCACTTGACAAAGTCACCTTCAAAGTCACCCAGATCTACTTTAATCTTACATGCATTTTCCTTTTAAAGACTTTCCATGACAGAGACCCTTGAAGTATAATTTTTCCTTCTTCCCAGTGGAATTCATCTATTCAACATAGCACTCTAATTTCTAACAGTTAGTTCCTTTTTCATTAAATTTTAAAGGTGGTGGGATTATTGTCACTTGCAATCTGAACTAAAATGCTAACTGAATTAATAATGTTTATGGCAGAATCTCAATTCAGTGCTAGAAAAATTAACTGTAAGTTAAGAAATTTCCCAAACGACCCCAATTTCATCCACCAGCCGGAGTGTCTGCTGTATGTTGCTTCTACTGCATGCTGTCCTGACATCAGAGGCACTCAGTGGCCATTAGAACTGCATTTAAAATAAAATGCTCACTTCGCCAGCTGTGAACAACACTCGCTGTCCAGCATCTCTCCTAATCCACCTTTCTCAACTCTCAATTCTCCACTAGGATCGAGGATCATATAAAGCCAGCTGTACAGATAACACAGTTGTAGCCAGCATGAATTCCCACAAGTCTTAAAGCTAAATTTCCATTTAACAGTTTAACAGCAAAAATCTAGGATTACAAGGATAGAGCTAATAAGCAGCTCCAAAGCACTGTCTGGAAAAGAACCAATAAAAGATTAAAACTGAGCCCAGTGATTAAATAGAAATATATATAATAAAACGAACATAGTCAAGTTATTGAGCTCGCAGCAGATAGGCAGAACAGCTCTTCCCTGAATGGAAGCACAGACCTTTTCTCATTGGTCTTCTATGTTCTGTTTCCCCTAAGGAGAAAACTAAAGCCAAAAGCTACAACCTTAAACCAACAGATAATTCCCATCTAAATGGTGTTTTAAAAATCAAACCCTTCAGGTGTCCATTCTACTGGGAAATGACACTCATCGGCAGACTGCAAACGACTTAACAGTTTTTGCTTGCATCAATGTAAGAATAAAAACAACTACAGTACGGACATGGATGTCCTTGATTTTGTTCATTAGTCACCAATTTATACCTTATAGGAACTGAACTATCTCAAATTTTTTCAAACTAATATGCAAAGATCACTTTTCATGTATACCAAGAGTAACTTTGATGCTGTACAATTTTATCGTCAGCTTTTTTTCTAAAAATTGGGCCTCTCCCAGATGATTCTGTGCCCTCTCATTTCTGTGGATGTTTGAAATGCTAAGCTGGTCTTTCTTTCATTTTTTTTGTCAATCCTCAAACAGTCTGGGATGTAAGACTGCAGTTAGTCTGTAACAGTTCTGCAATTACTGTACAGATAGCACTTTTATTCAAAAACAGTAATAATTTTTCTAAAGTTCATTAGTTAACCCATACAACCTGCTGTATAAAACAGATATTATGGTGCCTATTTTACAGATTGGAAATTGAGGTAAAGAGAATTACTGTCTTGCATACTGAAAACTGAAACAACAGTAATATAAGTATTTCCAGGCCCATTTCTTTAAACTATATCGTCAAAAGAGCAGGGAGACAGACCAAGTCCAACCCAGTTTGAAATCTTGGGTGTTTTTCAAATGAGAATGGATCATGGAGCCACACATAAGGAGACCATGTAAAAATTACCTAAAGTAGGCAATGGAATTAAAACATAAATACATATTTCTCATTGTGTTCCCCTACTGCTATCCGCCATTATCGCCCTGACTTCTCAGTGGGAAATAAAGGACACTTCAGCACACATGAGTTAGAGGACAATTACATCTCAAATTTTAAAGCTCACCATTAGTAATACAAAATTCTGAAGATGTAGTTGTCAGGCAGAAAAATTTATGGATGATTAGCATTAACTGTTAAATATTAAGATTTGTTGTCTTTCCTCCAGAATTGGTTATTTAAAAAAAAGAAAAACAAACATAATTCATCCACAAAGCTTCTTCAGAATTTCCTTTTGGTAGCAGCAATATTGCTGCCTCCAGTGCAGTTATAGGTCAGCCTTGGAGCTGAACAGATAGTGGGGTGTACTGTTGAGTTTCTGTGGTCCCCGAAGCCCTAAACAAAATACTTCATCAAGAAGTCATTGCACATGCATGGGGTCAAGCTGCGGAAGGAGAATGAGGACATGTGAAAACATGGGATTTAAAGCCCCTAAATTAAACCTTATCCTTTTTTCCCTAGCCATTAATTTTCTTTCTTCCTAGTATTTTGCTGCTGCATACCCTCCAACAGACGGTACAGTCCCATCTTATGACATCATAATAATAATAAGCAGCTTTTTCAACTGATGAAGCTTGCACTACTACAGATAGGAAAGTTAATATTTTTCTCCTAATCAAGTAAAACAGGCACAGGGAGTGTCAGCAATTTGCCCACAATCAGTCACTGGGAAATTCTGGAATTATTTATGCAACTTCTAAGTCCCACTTTTCTACCAAGAACAAAAGACCACCCTTTTCATTTTACATAAACATTAGATCCAGAGGAGAATGTAGTGTCTCTGACTTCAAAAGAGCCATCACTTCATTCAAGAAAAAAGCAATTCCTTCAAAAGTAATAAAATAATTTTTCTAGTGTCATTTTTCCTTCAATTGGAGCACAAAATGTGCAACGATTCTCACATTTGCTCAGCATCTCCAATTTTTTCAGTGTATCCAATTAAATGTGTCTGCAATAAACATAAATAGACCTTCCACGGTACTGTACCCTTGTAGCCAACAATCTCACAGCGCACCAGGTTCCCTATCATCTCAAAACACCTAGGAAAGTGTAATGTTTACAGCTGCTTCTGTACTTCAAACCTTGACTTATTGCACCTCCAACGCATAACACACTTTTTGTGATATTTCACATGAGGTGAAGGTGACTGATTGCTCAACACTTGGCATACAGCACTGGACATAATCCCTTAACAGATCATGGGACTGACACATGGGTTAATTAACCTAGAATGACAGTAACCAAGTCAATGAAACAGAGGAGATTTCAGTTTTGTTTTCTGATTAAAATTCTACAAGAGAAAAAAATATTTTTTCCAGAGCGTCAAGGAGTCTCAGTCCCTGAACTGCTTATCTTGAGCTTTATTGCCAAACATTTTTGCCAACTGGATTGATTATTCTCTTCAGTCGGGTTTACTGATCATTTAGAATCCCAGGCCGTGCTAATCTATACATTGTTAGCAACAAAGACTTCCCATATTGGTATGGACAGCCCACCCAAATTTAAACAGAGAAAAGACAATTTAAAGAGAGATAAAAGAAAAGACACGTATCAGGCATTATACAACGATGGATAAAAATCCTCAAATGCAATAGATCCTCCCACGTCTGACAGTGAAACTAATAGCATCACATAGTGATTCTCTATGAACATTTCAGTTAATTTCTAATGATGAATGAATGTCCAGATTCTGTGCATATATCTAGTGCAACCCCATTGATTGCAGAAGTAAGTACCAGAATTGCACTTCTGGTACAAAGAATATACCCAGATTTCAGTTCTAAGTGTTTGTAATTATTTTTGTGTGTGTTTTGCTGATAGCCTATTACTCTAAACCAAGAGCAGATTGCTGTCAAGTGACATCCCTGAAAATCAGCAAGCATTTTGTATTTGGCAGTCAAGGCCAGGAAGGCAGATTGATGAATAGTGTAGAACACTGTAATAAAAGAGCTTGATTCATATCAGGAGGAGTGTATTTGATGGGAAGTGTTGTGTTTATGTCACACTAACAAGTATGCAGACTGAGTAGATAGCGTTAGCATCTTCATCATTCGGTCTTATCTACTCCAATAAACAATGCTGTTTTGTGGTCGACAGCACTCTTTTATTGCAGTATCTCAAATGAGTATATAAACATTTGTACATATAGCCACACTGCTTTCCTTTGTAAGAGGAAATTAGGTTCAATCCCATTATTTATTTGCCATGAACTTGCCCAAGGTCACTAAAAAGGCCTCTGGGAGATCCTGGAAAAGAGCCCAGGTTTATTGCACGTAAATCACCAAAACATTTAACCCTCAAAAACTGCTGAGTAGAGCAATATAAAATATAAATAACTTTAAAAGATTTTCCCCATACAAGCTGACAAACCACAGGCTGGCTTTGTCTTAGATTTGGTCTTTTTCAATTTTATCATTTAAATAGCTAAATCTTTCTTTCTAATAAATAATAAATATGAGTTGAGTGTTTTCTACTGTATTTGGGCAGTATACATTATCTATGACTAGATGAAAGATACACCAAAAAATGACAATAGAATTATGAAAGAAGGCTAAGTGACACAGGAACTCAATTTCATTGGAAATGCAAGAGTTGTCTGGTGCCTGGCTGTATTAGGCCCTACTCAGAGAAATACCAAAATAGCTTTCCTCTTCAGTTATGTGTCTGCCTTAAAACAAAGGTAGAGGTTCTGCTGTACTTCTCTGGTGTCCCAGACAGGTTATATCTGGCAGATCTGAAAGTAGCCCTCAATTTGCAGAATTTTTGGAACCTCTTTTCTCCTTAATCCTACTGCAAATAAATCTATTGATGTCCATAAGTACTGGAAATTAATGCAAAGAAATAACTTTTGTCAAAAGTAAAAACGCAGAGGTAAGCACTGCTAAGGTTTGAAATTTCATTTTACAAAGTCTGGGGACCTTCTGACCAGACCTTCATTTGGAGAGTGATGTCTGTAAGTTGAAGATACAAAGCAAGACTGAACTCTGAAAAACTCAGCTAAAATCAGGTAAATTTGCAATAGTTAAAGTGGTCCTACTTATTAATTAGGAATAAAAAACCAACCAACCAAACAACAAAACAATCAAAAGATAAGCTGAAGAGAGTGGGAAATCAGACAGCAGAGAGACTGGGAGCCAGAAGAGATGTTAATAATAGAAGGCTTAAATGGAAGTTTCAAAGGAGTTAATATAAATCACTTTCAGAGAAATGAAAGGGCACACTGATGGCAACAGTAGATGTCAGCTCTCCCATAGGATTAGTACCTCTCTACAGGAGAATTTCTTCCTGCCTCTGTTTTATGGTGGAGAACTAAACAGGTCAGCTGAGATCTGCGGTGGAGTGGGACAGAGAAGGGCTCACAGAGCCTTAAGCTGGTGCTTTGTCAACAAAGCCAGTAGTCCTATGCGAAAGAGATTCCTTTCAATCATGTAAGATTTTGGTAATCAATTAGATTGGACCAGGGTGTGAAAGAAGGCCCACAGAGCTGACACTGGGCTTGGTGACAACTGTGAACTGAGAGATGTCTCCAGCCCCTGCTATAGCCCAAGTTCAAACACTTCATGTGTTGGAAAGGTGACATGTCAGGAAATTTGCCTGGCCAAAGCCCAGGTCTCAGTCTCACATGTTCAGAGAAGACCGTCTAATCTGGACAGACTCCTAAGTCACATCTCTACTGCAAATAATTATTTTATTGATAATTTTGGACAAATCAGGAAATAACATACCAAGTTTTGCATGCAAATAACGGTTCTTATCTTATTGCACAAAGTTCCCTTTTGTGCTCTTGGCCTTTAGCTGCTGCCTGAAGACTGTAAGAGTTGTATATGTGAGTCAGGGGTATATGATAGAGATAATGACACATTGTGTACTAATTGGCTAGTAGTGATATATAACCTAAAAGACAGGCCTGATAGTTTACTGAAAACCAGACGAAGCAAAAAGTCTTGTGATGTTGTCAAGGACAGCTCCTGATAAGGAACAAGAACCTGTCTGGAGAAGCGGTTGAAACCAACCCTGCGGTCTGGACAAAGACCAAGGAAGAACTGAGTCTGCGCAAAAGTAAAAGGTTACTTGCGGTGATGAAGAGGAATCATCAGCCTTCATCCTCACGACCCTCAGCGACCACCACCAGGAGGCAATGCGCAAGCGTAGTTGGGAGGAGTTTAGGAAAATGATGTATTAGAGTTAATTTTAATACGAAGTGGGGACAGGTCATGCATATGTATAGGCGTATTCAGAAATCTTATGTTTATGTGATTAAGTACTATATATATTTGAGAAAGCCGCTGCATTGGGTGCGCACGATTGTGGTGGGGCGACCCCTCGTGCTGCCCGGCGCTGAATAAACATACCTACTTTACAACCATCTCGGTTGTGGAGTCTCATTTCCGCACGTCATATGTGTCTCAGCTGCTGTCATTCACAGGACTGCATTTAGCCACTACACTGGGGCCTTTGTTAATTGTTTTTCTGCTCTAGAGCCTACCAGTTGGCAGACCTAAAGGCAGCACATTGCACAGCTCATGTTTGATATTGTCCTATAAAATAAAACTATGGACATTCATAGCTCCAAGCAAACTCATGTGTTGCACTCAGAATAGAAAGAAAACATCAACTGCTCCAGAGAAGCTAAAATCTATCTCAACGACTTTTGCAAAAGAGAAAATAAATATGTATATTAGCCCCACATAGCAAGTTTCTGGTTTGTGCTGCAAAGAATTACATACAAAATACATATAAATCAGCAAAATATTAATAGTTTCCCCAAAGAATCTACAAGAGCAATAATTTTGAAAACAAGTTAATTATATGCTGACTCCTCCAAATTGCAGTTGGTGATGGAAAATGGTCATTACACAAACTATTTTAAGTATACCTCCTCCAAAGGCACACTGGCTGACTGCCCTGTGGCACCCAGAGCAAAATATTCCACCCGGTTAACAGATAGTGTCTCAGGAAATGAACCAAGAGAAAGACACAAGGGAGCCATTCTCCATTCCACCTTCATTTGCTGTTTAATTACAGAGAGTTTTTCCCCTACTGTATTTTTCATGTTGCTGAATTTTTTTTTCACCAATGTAAGTACAAGTTGCTTTTTTAAACTAAATGTTTCTTTAATAAAAATGGTAACAAAAAAAAGAAGAGTAACAGTTTGTAGGAAAAATGAACAGTTCAATGCAGAAAATGAGGATTGGCAGCAATATATTGAAACTCTGGGCCAATGTTTTTTCACATATAAGATTACACAGAACAAATAAATCAATTTTCCTAAATGTATAAAGTGTTAAACTTACCTTGTCTTAAGCAGTTTGTAGCAGTCTCAGAAACCAGGATATAAAACCTCAGAAGATCTGCAAAGGATTGTAAAAGAGTAATACATATCAAAACCAACATTATTGTAAAATATTTCATGATAGGAAGAGGTAATATGATATTATAGCTGTATGATACTATAACTGTGTATGTGACAGCCTAAAAGACTAATGGAATACTGCCCATTTAGAAATGTCCTAGAGGACATACTGAGAGAATGAATGCTCTGTTAATAATGAGAGATTTCAAAGATGATTCCTGGCAAAAGTGAATTTAACATGGCCCAAAGCAGTAGAATTAACAAAAGCAATGGAAAAAGCAAAGAAAAAAATACCAGATCTGCTCTTAGAGTGCAGGCAGTCAAACTAATTCAAACAAAATGAGAAGCTAGATGGAAGAGGTCTAAACAGTTCATTTTCTTTAACTTTATACATGAAAAATGGTCCCATGATTTAAATATTTCAAGACCAGATGCTTAGCAAAAAAACCTGCAAAGATTAAAAGCAGTCACTAGCCTTGAAAAAGCAGTCTCCAAAAGAATAGAAGAAAGGAGAGCAATTGCCTTGTGGATAAAGAACAATGACAACTATATTACATCAAAAATGGAAGAAAATGAGACTTTACCACATGAAGCAACAAGATGACACAATAGTATATTGGTGTCTCAGTTTCTCTTATCAACTAATGTATGTTGGACAAAACCAAAATTATAATATCCAAACCATTTTTTCCCTAATTTTAGTGATTCGGGGCCAAAGAAAAAATATTGGCTATAAGAACAAGTCCTCATCTTAGCTGAATTAAGCTGTAGCTAATGCGAATTAGTTACGATCATAGCTATATTTATGACTTAAGATCTAGCAATTGGCAATCATTCTGGAGTACCCATCACTTTGCACTCACCCTTATTTAAAGAAAGCTTGGAGACCTTAGAGGAGATAAAAACTAATATTTATAACCGAGAGCAGAAGCCAAATGACATATATGAGTTCTTATGCCCCAGGAGATAAGGCACAAGAAAAGGAGTCAGGTGACAGCAGGTGAACATGGTTTCACTATTTTAGGAACACCACATACTAATGCTAAGGATGTCTGCAGGAATTGTAAGCCACGGTGAAGCAGGTCCCCAAGTTAGAAATTAACTTGTCCCATGAATAGATAACATTAAGTGAGCCTTAACATGATAGTAAGCTAGACATCTTACAATGCCAGAAAAAGGAGATAAATAAAGAAAAAAAAACACCCCGCCAAACTAAAAAATGTGCTGCTGTAAACATTCACAAGGGGTCTGTATCAGTGTATTAGGCTGCCATATGGAATATTGTCTTGAGTTTTTCACAGACACTGAAAATTTGTTAAAAGACACCCTGCATCTTGGAGTCAGAATTGACAACTGTTTTGTCATTTTGGCCTATGATACTAAATAGCTGTCAACGCAAAGAATGCGTTTCAAACACTGGAGGTAGTAGGACTTTAAGAAAAAATGCATACTTCCATTGTTACTGGAAAAAAACAAAGCTGAGCTAAATGACAGCAAAGGAGGAGATTCATCCTTCAGATGAACCAGTCCAGTTCTTTAGAACTTGCTCAGACCATAGGCATATTAGGCATGCTACTCATGCTATTAGCCCAGGAGTTTTCTCAAGAGCATCAGCTCTTGGAAGATGATAACTGGCAGCCAGTTTCTGGTGGCATTCCTCAGTGGTCACCCCTGAGCCAGACACTGTATAACGTCTTTATAACCAACTGGACACTGAGACAGAATACACCCTGAGCAATTTCAAGGATGACACCAGCCTGAGGGAGTGCTCAGCATGGCAGAGGGCAGGCAGGGCTGCCATTCACAAGGACCTCAATAGACCAGAGAGATAGGCTGACAGGACCCTCCTGAAGTCCAGCAAAAGCAAATGCAAAGCCTTGCACTAAGTGCTAAATAATTCCATGCAACAGGATAGGCTGGGGAATGCAGGCATTTTTCAGAAAAGCACCTGGGGAATTTGGCAGACAGCAAATTGAACATGAGCTGGCAGCATGCCACTGTGGCAAAGAAGGCCGACCATATACTCTACAACAAAGGCTTTGGCCAGGTGATCAAGGGAAGTGACTATTTCGTTCTATTTAGCACTCATGAAACAGCATTTGGAGAACTGTGTTCAGTTTTGAGCTCCCCGCTACAAAGATGACATTGATGAACGGCAGCAAGCCCAGCGGAGAGCCATCAGGATTATTAGGGGATGGAACATGTGACACATGAGGAGAGGGTGAGACAAATGGGTTTGTGCAGTCTTAAGAAGAGGCTATGGGGAGCTCTCATTTCTGTCTTCAACTAACAAATGAGAGGTGTAGAGAAGATGGATCCAGACTCCTCACAAAAGTGTACATCACTAGGATGAGAGACAATGGACATAAGATACAACACAGGAAATTTTGATTTATGTTATGAGAAAACATTTTCACAATGAAGATGGTCAAACACTGGGAACACGTTGCTTAGAAAGGCAGTGCAGCTTCCATCCAGTAGGTACCCAAAGTCTGGCTGGACAAAGCCTGGACCTGCTTTGAGCAGGAGGTTGGACTAGAGATGTCTGAAGGTCCTTTCCCACCCGCATGGTCCTGTGGTAAGGGACAGAGCTTTTCAGGAATGTGAAAAGCCACTTCAGTCTCAACACTTGTTTTCCCATTTTGATATAGAAAAAAATTAATAAATCGTGAGAACAGATCAGCGGGGATGTCTCCAAATTAACATGGCTGAGAATACGTCCATTCACCCATAGTTAGAGGCAGAAAGACAATTACATTTGGAATAAAATTCTCTTTCTACCCATCTAAAAGCCTTTTACCATTGTGACAGATTACAAATCACTTGCAGACCTCTTCAAAACAAAGGCACACTGACCACAGCAGATGTCTGGCTACAGTGCTGAGCCTAGTGACACATCAATGTATAACAGACTATAAAGCAGGCCCTTCAGCAGTCAATTGTCCTGTCTTGAATCCGCCTCTGTGGAGCGCCCAAGAGAGCTTTGTGCTACTCATAAAACACATCAACCAGGTACAAAAGCACCCTTCTCAAAAAAGGGCTGCAGAAGGTCTTTTCCATTCCTGTATGCAGCAGTAAATATCACAGAGCTGAACTAAAGATTAGAAATGGTAAGCAGTGTTTTCAGAACAGTCTGATCTTATCAAAACGAGTAGACACTCTGTTCAAGATAATGGAAATTCCTCTACAGTTCAGTGCAGAGGAAAAGAAAGTACAGTGTAGCAGCTACTTGTTTCACTGAGGTTTCCACTAGTTTGGGTTGATAACTCTCCTGCACATAATAATGTGTACATAGCAATCCATGGCTGTCCTGATGATCCATCTAAGTGGCAGGGCTCTCTACACAGAGCCTCACTGCTTCTGTAAGGCTTTTGGAGCCTGTTTTGACCTCATAATTTCCAGGTTCTCTTTAAAGGGAAAGAAAGGATTCCTCAGCACTAGGTGTGACAAGATGAGATGAAAGTATAGTAACCAACAACAATTCAGTTTATTCTGGGGTCCCCACAGCCTCCAGAAAGTGGGGGACTGGTCATTCATCCATACAGAACAGGGTATTTCGTGAATCACTAATACTAGCCCAGGTCACAAAGGGATAAAAACATGATGAGAGGTACATTTCTTAATTATATTTTAATCTGTATAGCTTAGGTTTCAGGAATGAATGAAGGCTTATTATAGTCCAGCCACATACAGCCATATATGGACAGCTACCCAAACGTACAGACTGAAGTTAGAGTCTGAAACTCAAATCTTAAATTCTTATGTCATAGGTAGGTAAATATTTTTTTCAAGTTAGTTTCCTATGATTTGCCCAATTCTTGAGCTATACCATTTACAGATTATGTATTTGCATTAATTTAAAGAGAGGCTTTGTAACTGCTCTCCTTACACTGACTCAGTAGAAAACAAGATGTAAAGTAAGAGTTCACTTGCTAAATATGATGACCTTGCTCCAGGCACTCAGAAAAGCACCTTACACCCTATGCAGCAGCCAGCAGTTGTTTTCCCTAAAGTCCCCACTATTGATCTTAAATCTGTGGAAAGTAAGCTCTTTATCAATTCTATCCCACAGTTCTTAATGCATTCCCAAAGAGATTGATGTTTTCTGAGTGTTCAGGTCTTGACTTATTGCAAGAAAAAAAATAAAAATTAACATTTTAGAAGCAGCCAAAATACTATTTTGATAACATTGTTTGGCTTAAATATTTTTCATTTATTCTTTTATTGTTTCTATCTATCATGCACAGCCATGTGTGATAAGCAATTACAAAAGATCCTTTATGAAATTGCATTATGTTGTCTTATGCTTTGTGCTATATGTAACCCAAAGCATTTATCTCCAAAAAGTCAAATCAATTAAAATATGTGATGTTTGGAGGATAATAAGACCTAGTCATACAACTATTTGACATTTAAACTGTTAGGGCTGATTTTCCAGGTAATATGAAATGTAATAGATTCTTTGCTTGCCTTTTTATTTTTATTTTTTTTTTAGGTCAAAACCCTAGAAAATCAATTGTGAAAAATATGACAGTGGTGTTAATTATATTCATCTAAATCTAGTGGCTAACTCACACACTAATTATGCAGCGATTCTATGAGATTTCCTTGAAGTGTCCCCATATTAAATACATTCAATTGGTTTCTTGTTTATTATGTTAACCATTGCTGCTAGCACAATGTATCATGCCGAATTTTGTAACCTGACAGTGTGAAGTCAAAGCAGGGAAAGGGGAGGTCAAAAAGAATTCACTCAAATAAAATTGATATTTCCATTCCTGAGATTGAAGTGCCGCTAAAAATCCCAGGATTTTGCCTGAAAAATTACATAACTTTTCACATTATCCTAGCCATTTGAAAATGACAGATCCTAAGTTCCGGAATTCAAGTAAGATAAACATCAACTGGCTCTAAGGAATATTTGAATATTTTTCAAAAGTCTGCTAGGACTGATGCATTTCTATGACACCTTCCTGCCTTAGCAAGAGAGAAATCAGCAGCTGGCCCATTTGCTTATATTTTTTGTAGATGACACCCCCCGTCCTCCTTAATAGAGGTTTTCCAGGAATACCGTAACCTTTTACACAAAGAAATACACAAAATACCTTTGCAGTAGGCGAGAAACCCATTCATTGACAAGTATTTAAGGTCCAGTCCACTTATTCCCATAAGACTCACAAATATTACTAACAGCATTCTCCCTAAGCAAGCCTTTTCTTTGCTGTCAGTCAGCTTGAGACCCCTGTCTTGTAAATTATGTCTCAAGAGCCTCAGCAGTCCTCTACCTTCCAAAATTTTTGTGTAATTCTCTTTTTCATCCTTAAAATTGCAAGACGTTCCTTCACCATCCTCTCACATAGGCAGAGTAACTTCATAATTCACTCAACTTCAATACTGAACTGCCACTGTTTCAGAGGACTGGGAAATAATTAATACTGTGTTTAGTTTTTAAAAACTGTGCAAATAACCCATAGAATTATGGAATTATATGTGACACACAACACATGTCAATACGACATATGGGAGTTTTACATATGAGCCGAGCAAACAGTTATATAGCTAATTGAGAAATAAAATATCTGACATATCATGATCAATTAAGGTACAACTGGTAAAATAATTTCAGTAACCTTAGATTTCTTAGGGCGTGAAATACAACATGAAAGAGTGGTCTTCCAGACCGAGCCTCCAGAAAATCTGTGAAAGTTTCATAGGTTTTATCAAAAAGCTAGTTTTCATTAACCAAGGAAAAAAAGTTCTCCTTGCAGGAACACAGAAGCAGAATAAGCAGTGATTTAAACTGCTTGCAAATAGTTTTCTACTCCAGACCCAAAACAGGCCAATGAAAGCACTTCCAAATGGTACATCCTCCCAACAACTGAATATGTGTAGTGTAGTGATGTTGAAGACCTGCTTTTTTTTTTTTTTTCCAAAGGGCTAATTGTTTATCACTTTGAAGTAGTTGGTCTCTTTTACTTCAAAATATCCTTTAGAAATCTGTCAGAAATTTACTGCAGAGAGGGGAGAGAAAGGAGGAGTGAAGTACCGGTAGTGGAATATTGTTTGCCAGCCACACTGTAAGATGGAGTGTCTAGTGGGCACAATGTCAGGCCGCCCAACAGCCACTCTCCACCATATGGCAACAGAAGATGCAGGTCCATAAGGGACCTGTCAGCTCAGCTTGCAGCTGGGACAGCCAAATTGGGTGACCTGGGAGAGAAGAACTTGCAACATCCAGTCTCCCAGAGGAAAGGTTCACAGGATCAAAACAGCCTGAAAAGTCTGGGACACGGCAGCTCACTAACCTGGCACTGTTGCAGCCAAAAAGGCTGGCTAGAAACCATGCAATCTGGCCAGCTTTCCTGCCAGACCTGGTTTCCACCAAATGTTTTGATGTAATCTCTGTAATCTCGAGAAATGTTTTGATATCATAGACTCCTTATTTTCCAGGGAAAGGCCACACAATGGAAGTAAAAGCTGCAAGTCCAGAAATGCAGAATAAGAGACAGAAAAAGCTAAATCCATTTTACACCAATTAGAATTCTCTGGGCACAAAAACCAACACAAGAAAAGGACAGAATTATCACTGTGGACAGCTCAGTGAAAATTTCTCTCCAATGTGTAAAGAAATCATAACACAAAGAAATGTTAGGATGACCAAAGAATAGGACAGAATATAATATCAAAACATATACATATCTTTTAATACATCAGTGATTTTGGTAGTGCCTCAAATACTGTTCTGGTCACTTTATCTAAGAAAGGTTATTGCAAAACTGAAGGGGTTCAGAGAATAATCAACGGTTTGAAAAGACAGTCACATAGTCAGACATTAAGTATTTGTAATGGTTTCCTATAGAAAGCAGAAGAAGCAGAAGGAGCAATAAGTCAATACATGTAAAATACTGAGTTTCATAGAGAATACAGATGACTTCTGTCTTCCAGGCCTTACCAAAACAACTCATTAAATGAAATTAAACCGTGGTAAATTCTGGTAAAAGCTGGTAAGTGGCAGATGAGGAAAGAGCAGCTTAAGGAAATACCACCAGAAGTTTGTTCTTTTTGTACTTCCACTCTCTTCAGACTGAAGGTTTTGGGGCTGCTATGAGAGAAATCATTTGGATCTAGGCCTCAAATCTAAAATTAAATCTAATCTTAAACAAACAAACAAATAAGCAAGCAAAAATCACCACCAACAGCAGCCAGATAGAGGCATTTTGGAGTTAAAACTAAGTTTTCCCAAATATCTCATCCTGCTTCTTATTTGATTTATTCCATCTTTTTGTCTTCACATGAGCTGCAGTTTTCAAAAGCCCGATTCAATGAAAAATCCCTAACAACTGGACAGGTAACAAAAAATTGCATGGTTTCTGGAATGCAAGGTAAAATGGAAAAATTCACATGTAATCTTAAATACTCATCCAAATCCAATAAGTTATAAAAATAGAAAAGCTGATAAGAAACTAAACTGGCATTGGCCAGCTAGAGGAAGCCAAGATTGAATACTGACATTCACTACTACTGAAAATGATAGTAAAAGCAGTCTTTTCAAATTTTCAGTCTGGAAGTTTCCTATTTCACCACCTATGGATTATAGAGGATGCTTCAAAGACCATTTAAACCGTATTTTCAGAAGAACTCAGCATGTATGAAAGCAGTAAAATAAGTAGTAAGATTTGTAAAATAAGTCTGTGGCAGGGGACGAAGCCTGTCTTGAAATTTGACCTTCCATTTATGTACTAGAATTATGGGTCATCGCTTCTGAAAATTTGTTCCTATTAATTTTGCTGAACACTTAAAACTTGGAATTTGAGATAGTTTGCCCTTCCTCGATTTTTTACTTACATTAACATCGGTACCAAATCTTCTAATGTGACTGTAGTCTGCATATCCAATATTCTATTTCATTAAAAATATACTACAACCTCTCTTTCTTTTTCTATGCTTGCACCCATCTTTGGAATCCGATGGTAGTTCAAAGGGACTAACAGGTTAGAAACAGAGAAGTGTAATACCTTACTCGTCTGGGTAGTGATAGTCTGCACCTGGTTGGTAATCAATTAGGGCAGTGGGCAGATGAGAGGGATGCTGCCCACACCCTGGCCTGAGGTGCACCTGACTAAGCATAATGTGAGAAGATACTGGACGTGCCATGAGAAATTAACTAGACATGAAAGATAACAGGGTGAGAAGCTGAAAAAATTTGAAGATAGCACCATGGGGATGGCAGTATTTCACTGGTGGTTTGGGTGGAGTTACGTATGAAATGGCCAAACTTTACAGGTAACTGAAAGAGAGTACTGGGGTCCCTTTGGGGAGCAAAATTGTGCATGGCAAAAAGTACCTGTGTAACTGTGTCAGTAACACTAGGTCAAGATTACCTAGGTAATAGTATCAGGAACACCAAACTTGGGTACAGATGTAGCAAACTGAGACTAATGGGGAAGAAGTAATTAGGGGCAGGTTGTTTATGTGCAAGGAGATCAGGGCAGAGAAAGGGAGTGACAAGGTTGGCAAAAAAAGGTGTCAAGAAATAGGAAAAGGGATAGCAAGTTACATCAATGATATAATCAGCACAGCCCAGGAGCATCTATTGAACCATGATAATAATCCCAACCTGTTGTTGTGAGCTTACCTCACGGCCAAGCCTGCTTCTGTGGCCAGGAGGATCAGGAAGGGAGGCATTTTTCCCTTGTGGGCAGGGTTACATCTAGGATGGAGCAGTTGAGCATCCAGGTATCAATAAACGTGGTGACGCCCATTCCAGACCTGACAGCATCAGGGTCTTCCTGGTCACATCCCGGCATGCTCAGCTTGCTGGAATTTTTTGAAGAGGACGAATGATTTTCACCAAAAAGATGAAATACCTGTAAAGTGAAAAATACTGAGTTATACCCAAAATATTCTGATTCAGGAAAAGAAATTTAAAAAAGAAAATAAAAACCTACTGTTGAACCTTGTAGTCTGTGTGAGTCTTATTTTCCTTAGACAACAGTTGTCCTCTGAGAAGCAGTAACTAAGTTACATGAAGGAAAACATCTCATGGGAAATACTCCTCAGCTAATGAACTCAATCTAAAGGTGAAAACAGGGACACAAAACCTAAATTGTCCCACAGAATACAGCAGTGATGTCTCCCAAATTTTCTTCTTTCTTTTTCTTAATGGACGGTGCATGGGGGAGAGGGGAGGCAAAGAGCAGAAACCCCCCCATACCTAACACTGGAAATAAATCCCATTTATATGGTGACTACTGAACAAGACAAAAGTATCAAGCAATAAAGCAGCTGCCAGTGCTATTTGGTACCTCCTCGTGCTTACACACAGATCTTGGTAAAGGATTTGAGAAAATGAACCATCTGATAGCAGCGCTAGTGTTAGCAGCTACAATGTATGGTGTGGTGGGTTGACCTTCGCTGGCTGCCAGATGACCACCCAGTCACTCTCTTGCCCTCCCTCCTCCTCAATAGGATGGGGAGAAAAGAATATGAAAAAGCTCATGGGTCAGGATAAAGACAGGGTGATCACTTGCCAATTACTGTCACGGGCAAAACAGGCTTGACTTGGGGAAAATTAATTTAATTTATTGCCAATTAAAATACATTCGAATGGTGAGAATCAAAGACCAAAATTAAAATAGCCCCTCCCGGCCCTGTTTCCCCGGGCAGGGAAACATTCCTTCCTTGCTGACTGCTATACCACCTCCCCGAGTGGTGCAGGGGGACGGGGAATGGGGGTTTATTGTCAGATCATAACAGTTCCTTTCGTCCTCCTTACACTTTTCACCTGCTCCAGCGTGGGTCTTATGTGGGCCGCAGTTCCTGCCAGGAGAACCTGCTCCTGTGTGGGCTCTCCACAGGCTGCAAGGGAATCTCCTCACCCTCCTTCTCCAACCTTGGTGTTTGCAGGGCTCTTTTCTCACACTTTTTTCCTCGCTCCTCACTGCCTATGTGGCATTTTGCCCTTTCTTATACATGCTCTCACAGAAGTGCCACCAGTTTTCACTGATGGGCTCAGCTGTGCCCTGTTGTGGGGCCATTGTGGAACCATCTGGAACCTGCTGTGCCTGGCCCGGGGCAGCCTCCAGCCTCTCCTCACAGAGGCCTCTCCTGCAGCCCCCCGGCACCTACGCCCAGTACATACAGCTATTTGCCTTCACAAACACCGCGTCATGAACATAACGATTTATATAGGAAGGGTTAAAGGTTTGGTTTTAAGGAATGTGGGAAAGTCCCCTGGACATGTGACGGTAAGGACTGGTCCATTTTCTCTAATGCAGACGGCCACAGAGAGATCAAGAGTGAAACGTTGTGACAGGGTTAAGAGAAGCTCTATTAGCATAAAAACTCTTTACCTCATAAACCATCACACATTAAACTGTTTGCTTTTGAACTGCTCAGTAGTTACGGCCTTTAAGATGAAGAATTTCTGATTTTGTTTCTGAGTAATGAAGTACTGGCTGCTACCATCATCCTGTCAGTCTCTTTACATAACTGGGACTGCCCTCCTTGACACCATTCAATTAACCCATCATCAAAGTACGCAATAAGAGCAGACACACAGCAATACACATTATAAATGGCTCTCATGTATGCTCACTCAACTGTTGTAGAAGTAATAGGCAGACCTCACGTAGTAAGGGCTCACATAAGGACTTTATTTTTTATTCTTTTCTCTGCGCTTAAAACCCTCTCTGTAATAACATTCATTATGCCCTCTCAGCTCTGACAATTCCTCTTCAATCAAAACAAGTGACCATAAGAAAGCATATTAGAGTTTTACACAACAGACAGCAGACACATTTGTTGCTATCGCTTCGAGGAAAACCCTGAAAATGATCCTTCAGTTAACTTGAGTACAAATCATTTATGTGCCCCTTTCTTATCATAGAAAGAATGTTTGCTCACCACTTTCTTCATATAGCATCATGCAGTTTATGCATAGATTTCTAAATATTAATGAAATTGGTTTTACCCACTGTGAGGTTACAATTTACAGTAATAAAATGTTTGAACTTAATAATGATCTTGGCATTCAGTATCTTTCGAGCTTGTAACTGTGAAAGGAAAAACTTTCTTCAGGTTAGATTTTAGGACTGTCAACACTACCAGGTGTCAAAATTATTTGCCAGATACAGATGGTTCAAAGAAGAATGAGGACACAGTCTTGGCTAACTTCAAGGATGTTTGTGGGTCCATCTTCCTTGCTCCCCAAGAGTGATATTAGAGATTATTCCACACAGGCACAATGCCCTGTGAGTATTTGGAGCTAACAAAACCATTCATTCAGAGAGCATTAGTAATCTAATTGCAGAAAACATCTACACCCTGAATTTGGAGAACCATGAATCTTGTTTATCCTATTGGAAAGACCATACCTTTTCTTTCTCCCAAAGACAACACCCACCCCTGTTTGACAACGAATGTACTAGTATTTAGAAAACTCCACTGATATTCAGGCAACACAGAAAACAATTAACTATATTACTGAGATTTCCTGAACATATTCTGAATACATTCTGAAGTAATAGACTAAGGTCCCTGCCATGAGCTGCCTCATTTTCTATGCTACCCACTCAAAAACACGAAGTTCATAATTCCCTTTAGCAAGTATTTAGGCAGAACAACAGAGAGGACAAAAAAATTGATCATGAACTCTAGGTGCACTAGTCTCAAAGGCCACCAGTTGCCTACTTTGATGATGCTATTTGACTTTGCAATGCTATGTTCACTACTTTCTTCTAAAGATATTCTCCACATTGAGATTTCTTAAATATCTTAAACATAACAATTGTTTGTCCTTAATAGAACACTGTACATCTTCATTTAAGGAGTTATAGTTACTTTTTCTTACCAATCTTCTATGAAAGAAATTGCTGTTCCTAATTGGATTTTCCAGGAAGGGAAGTAAGGCAGAGAGGGAGAGAGACGGGGTTCATGCAAGCAGGACTGCACGGCTAAAGGGAACCTGGCCCAGCAACTAGTATCTGAGATGATATTATAGTCAAAACCAATTTGTACAATTGTCCTTGAAGTTGATACTCTGTGATTTGGGTCCAAATCCTTCTAAAACGTTCACAGGAGGCCTGATGGTCACAAAAGAAAGCTCTGAAAGTCACTGCCTCTCCTCGTGCTTGTCCTCTTTATTTCACAAGGCTAGACACAAACAATGCTGAAAGCTCTGTTCCCAAAGGGCATCATCAGTTTTGCAGAAGCCTGTAGGCTGCTGAAATGATTTAGGCAAAACACTCTAACATGAACATTCCCCAAAAGTCTTTTCCCAAAGGAGTTATCCTTAACAAGAAAGTTAAAAAAGTACAGTCTCCTATGCACTCAATTGAGATTCTAGTAATTAATGCCAGTCTTCCAGTGGCCTGTAGAAGCCATTGCAAACAGGCAGGAATGTGGAGAAGGGTTTCAGCAACACATCCCATCAATGTCTTACCATGTATCCCAGACTTAAGCCAGAGTTAAAAGCAAAGTTATCACTGATAGAAATTAGAAACCTACATTAGACATGCACTCCTCCCCCTGCCCCAATTAGTTTAGGAGATTAAATTGATATAGTGCAACAATAAATCAAGATTCCTTTTTCCCCTCTTTCTATATTCAGGGGTATTATAACACTCAATTATGTTAACTCCTAATACAATCAGTTACATACACATATGGTCCAATAAGACTGGTACAATATCTATATGTATTTTCTATTATATTCAAAGGGAGAATGCTTGAATTATTAACACAGTAAATAATTACTTTTTACTAAATAAGCTAGACTCTATTTTAAAAATATGTTAAAAATCCAGGATTCTAAAGAATTTATAATTTCTAGTTCTTCATAATGTATTCCTATGTGGAGCCCACTGCCATTTCAGCCAGTAACATCTGTAGACTACAAATGGTCATGTATTACTGTTTCTTCTCTGAGATAGTGAACATATAATATAATTGTTTCTCGCTCATAATGGTAGAGCTTAAATGTGTGATTTTATTGTAGTAGTTAATGATTGTCAGTTCTGAGTTGAGGCAAGGTGGTTTCTATGTTCATCAACAGGAGCAGAAAGAATATAATATGTTAAATCTCAAGGATTTTCAAGGATATAGAGCACCTAAATTAGGTAAGAGAGATCATTCATTAATGAACGGGGGGGGGAACCCCCGCCCCTGGAATTTTAACGTTTTTTTCCAACCACCATATGAAAAGAATTACTAGTAAGAAAAGCAAAGACACCCAAGGGCAAAGAGAAGATTTGGACTAACAGAGCCTGACAGCTGCACATACCTATAAAGATC
Organism: Anarhynchus alexandrinus; assembly: GCA_008711295.1. NCBI lineage: Eukaryota > Metazoa > Chordata > Aves > Charadriiformes > Charadriidae > Anarhynchus > Anarhynchus alexandrinus. Next base: position 10,426,773 of record VUYV01000002.1, read on the forward strand.
TTTATAATTACCAAGAAAGAGCTGTGAGTGTTACCTCACTCTGGGGCTACCAAGAGACACGGTTTTAGTAGTAATAATCAGAGACATATAACGATCAGAACTAATTTGATACTCTACATTTTTTTAAACAGTAAAATTTTGGTGAAATTCTGTCTAATCTGTAGCACACTTTCTACAAATCTATCATTTTCCTCTGAAATATTTTACTTCTGTCTAGTCAACACTTTCTGGCAGAGAACAGTCCCATCTATCGAAGTTCCTTATGCCGTTATGCTCCTCATGGCATTACGTTCCTCCTGAATGCAATACAACATAGTTGTGTAAATGATGTTAATGTATTTATAATCATGCCTCATGAATGTCCTCTGCTACCTGATTAGTCTACAACCGTTCTCTCAACTGTAGTACAGGAAACACTTTCACCATATTATTCCATTTGATGCAAAGAGACTGGGAACAAAAGTCACATGCAGAGTTTTTAAAAATGCTTCAGATCTGTTGTTACTGATGATCACCAAAATATTCCAGTTTAACAGATTCATAGTTTTGACATACTTACATAAGCTCACACAGCGTTAGGAAGCTGACATTATTTAATCTGGGCTAAAATCTGAAGCCCTATAAAAATCTGGTTTTGTATACCAAAAGGTTATGGAAATGCCTAAATGTATGTGGAAAACACACTAGGTTTACAGGAGAAATTTCAAGGAGAATGTCAGGACATTAAGAACATTATTAATGTGGTAAGATGGATTCAGAAGTAAAATATTGATGTCACTACGATGAGAAGGACATCCTGAGCAAGCCTCCAGGCAAAAGTGAACAAGACGACCAAAATGACCTGACACCATAGTCACAATTATTTAAATGAATGATTTGCTAAAAAACATAAATGTGAACATATTAAAATTATTCACCTAATCCAGCAAATACTCAAATTCCCTAATAAGTCTTATCAGAAAAAATGAATTTTTTTTAAAAGTCTACTTTCAAAACATATAATTCTAAAAAGATATTTTAGATCAAAATTCTGGTAATTTTACTTTCCAATATCAAAAAGAGAAATTTCTTCGCTACTCCAGAAATTAAACAATTTTATTTTATTTCATGGCTAAACCATTTAAGGTCCTATTGCTACACTCCCTGATAAAGAGTCCCTCCCCATCTTTCCTGTAGGCCCCCTTCAAGTACTGGAAGGCTGCTCTAAGGTCTCCCAGAAGCCTGCTCTCTTCTGCAGACTGAACAACCCCAACTCTCTCAGCCGGTCTTCATACGAGAGGTGCTCCATCCCTCTCATCATCTTTGTGACTCTCCTCTGGACTTGCTCCAAGAGGTCCATGTCCTTCTTATGTTGGGGGGCCCAGAGCTGGTCACAGTACTCCAGGTGGGGTGTCACGAGAGCGGAGTAGAGGGGCAGAATCACCTCCCTCAACCTGCTGGCCACGGTTCTTTTGATGAGTCCAGGACGTTGTTGGCCTTTTGGGCTGCAAGTGCACGTTGCCAGCTCATGTTGAGTTTTTCATCCACCGACACGCCCGAGTCCTTCTACTCAGGACTGCTCTTAATCCAATGATGAAACTCATAGCAGCACTACAACATTACATTTCAGATACAAGACATTGTAAACTTGTCTTGTTTACCCTGAAATCCATGAAAACTCTACTTGTTCCTTGCAGCAAGTGACTAACATGAGGAAACAAGGCAGAGAAATTAATGCCAATTAACACTGTCTGTAGTGCAGAATGATCATTAATTTCAGCTGACACTAGCCAGAAATTCACACGTTCACCAAAAGCAGAACAAGTCCCCAGGCATGGTAGGGAACCTATAGGCATTGCTGAAATCTATAACTTCAAGCATTTTATTTAGAAAGTGGTGCCTTTACCATAAATATATAGAAACATTGCACCAGAAACAACTTCCTACTTAAAAATAAGCACAGTTTAGTTTTTCGCATTCATCCTTGAAATTTAACTGCCTTCATTTGACTTTCATTTCTATAATCCAAGCACTTTTGCTTTCCATTCAAATTCTCAAATATATGGGAAAAGGTGAACTTAACTACAGCTGAAGATATAATTTTAAATCCAATTCCTTGTTGTTCCTAGGAAAAATCTTCCAATAGCTTGCATTTGAACTGCATTGGCTCCTCAGCCTCATGTACTACAACTACATTAACTAAGAGTAGCACAGAATTTGTTCCTCTATCTTTTCTATAGCCTGAATAGATGTAGATGTAATAAAATACTACCAAATCATTGTAAAAAGCGATCGATTTATTTTTTAGAGCTTCAATGTACAAATGCACTTATAACCCATTACAGCACTAAAGATAAAAAAAAAATCTATACATACATAACAACCAATATCACAAGAGCAAATTCAATCCATAAAACACATTTTTATCTTTACATGGTATTTTATTTTCTATTCTTTAAGTATTTTCACAGTGACTGCAGATCATTGGAAAAAATGAACATGAATTTACAGCCTCCAGGCTCCAAATGAAAGAAGGTCTCCTGCTATTTCCCTAGATGATTAATAAATTGTCATATAAGTCTGCCGAGGTTTAGGAAGAAACATTAAAATGTGTATTGTTAGAAGTTTGTAGACACGTAAAACTTATCCACCACAGCTGAGATGTGGGATTGGCCTGCTCCGAAATTTAGGAAAGAGACATTCCTCCTCTATAAAAATTACTAAATGATAATGGTTGTCCGGAAGTTTTAGATTACCAAACCTGAGCCATCAAAAGAGGTTTAAGATAAGGACTTGGAATGCAAATAGTAACTTGTAAAAAGACTGGGATGATAGGCAGTGTTAAACATTTTATGAAGCATCACTAGCAGCAGTGTGGCTGGAAGACTGCTTCCAGAAAGCCGCAACTTTGGATTTCATCAGTCCTGTAGTTTTCATGCCCAGCAACAGCTGTGATTATGACCCACTTCAGGAATAATCCTCTTTCCCCATATACACACACTAGAATACCTGGCATGTGTATCTAATCCTCTGATGAATAAAAATAAAAGCATCTGAGATCAAAATTGTTTTCATATTAGACTGACAACTTGATGAATAAATGGATGCATGTTATTCTCTGAAATCTGTTCAAAAGCGATAACCTTATACGTGGGATACTGGTGATACTATAGGCAATATGAAGGTTAGGAGACACGACACACCATTCCTTTTCTTTTTCTAGCCTCATAAGTTTTAAGTAGATAGAGGTAGCATTATGCTATCTTAACTTTCATCTGATACAATTTCTCCTTATTAATAACATTTCATCTTCCCAAGAAAGAGTTACTGAAGCATATTGTCTGATCCCATCTTCAGATCAATTCTGAAATTTTAAGATTGGGATTACCCTAATAAGCGTCCTTTGAAATGGGTTTCTGCTATGGTAGATTTTACCCCAAAACAACTACAAGATCTAAAAATGCCTAAAAATATTTTGCAAGATGCTGCTTAAGACTGAGTTAGAACTGAATCCATCTGGAAACTGCCAAGTTCTAATGCTTGAAATATGCCAGTGCATTAAACATCTTGCAGGAAAAATGTACTATATTTTCATTAAATATATACTTTTACTAAACATATACTTCTATTTAATTAGAAAAAAAACTAATAAAAGATTTCAAAAAAATTTCTAAATTAAGTATTCTACAAAATATTTAAGAAATACAGAGTTTGTTACAGAGCAGAAACTGTACTATGTATGTAAATAATGAACCCAAATGCAATCATCATTTGAAATAAAGAAAAGGAAAAAGATATGGGAGTGCTCCCTATACTAGCAGCACCTAGGTCCCAGGGAACTATTCCTCCTCCTCCTCCTTGTGGATGGGAGACCAAGCATACCTGAGGCAGCAGACCATGCTCTTTGCTTTCCCTGCTCTATGATCTGAGTGCCTGCGCACATATAACACGACCACCAGAAGCACGCTCCATTTTGATACAACTGATGGCAATAACATTTTCTGCTCTGTATCACCCCAGGGATTGGGAGCATTTGTGCATGAATCTTCCCTTCTTGCAGAAAGCAAAGAGGATCGTACCTGCCACATTAAGTGTGGGTAAGTCAAAGGCAGATTAAAAAGGGGGAATTCATTAAATATATACTTTTACTAAACATATACTTCTATTTAATTAGAAAAAAAACTAATAAAAGATTTCAAAAAAATTTCTAAATTAAGTATTCTACAAAATATTTAAGAAATACAGAGTTTGTTACAGAGCAGAAACTGTACTATGTATGTAAATAATGAACCCAAATGCAATCATCATTTGAAATAAAGAAAAGGAAAAAGATATGGGAGTGCTCCCTATACTAGCAGCACCTAGGTCCCAGGGAACTATTCCTCCTCCTCCTCCTTGTGGATGGGAGACCAAGCATACCTGAGGCAGCAGACCATGCTCTTTGCTTTCCCTGCTCTATGATCTGAGTGCCTGCGCACATATAACACGACCACCAGAAGCATGCTCCATTTTGATACAACCGATGGCAATAACATTTTCTGCTCTATGTCATCCCAGGGATTGGGAGCATTTGTGCATGAATCTTCCCTTCTTGCAGAAAGCAAAGAAGATCGTACCTGCCACATTAAGTGGGGGTAAGTCAAAGGCAGATTAAAAAAGGGGAGTTCATTAAATATATACTTTTACTAAACATATACTTCTATTTAATTAGAAAAAAAACTAATAAAAGATTTCAAAAAAATTTCTAAATTAAGTATTCTACAAAATATTTAAGAAATACAGAGTTTGTTATAGGGCAGATACCGTAATATGTATGTAAATAACGAACCCATCATTTGAAATAAAGGAAAGGAAAAAGATATGGAAGTGCTTCCTCTACTAGCAGCACCTAGGTCCCAGGGAACTATTCCTCCTCCTCCTTGTGGATGGGAGACCAAGCATGCCTCATGAAAGAGGCTGTGAGTACCCTCTCAGCTATTTTCAGGACCACAAGGAGTGTTTTGAATATAGCATTTAGATCAAGGCTGTGGGAACTTTTGTGTAGTGGTACACAACAGATGCAACAACTGCAGCCGCCAGTAAAGTGATTTCCTTTGTACAACCTCAACATCGGGATTATCAGCATCAGGCTAGCTAATACAGCTCTGTAGTTAAAAATACCTGTTTTCTGGGGTATAATTATTTTTGGCCCTTTACCCCAGTTTTGCTGCCATTTATGGTTTTGTGGTAGAGGACTTCTTTTTTTTGGTTTGGTTTTTTACATATTTCCAGTCACACTTGTAAATACCATTTACAATTTGAGATTGCTTTTCAGTCCATGTGACCTGTACATATCTTTCTGTCTCTTACATGTGATACAGTCACACAGTCACTAATGAGCTATAGCTCTTTTCAGGACTCGCAAACTAATGCCATAGTGTATCAGTGTCACCCGAAAGAGCATCTGAGAATAAAAAAACGTTAGTGATAGTATATTGACCATTACGCACAACGTAAAATTAACTCTCACAAACACAGAATCTCAGAATTACGTTAAGAGCCAGATTTTAAGTCAGAATATTGGCCTTTTGCACTATGCAGGTTACAATATGACTTTACCTAAGTCACCTGTATAAAAAATCCCTGATATAACATAACTTCTTATTTCAAAAGTGTTTTGGGTGAATCAGGGACCTTGCCCTTCTCCCCATCTAACAGGATTGACACACATCGCATTCAGGGGATTATAAAGGTCACGGTGATGTTTTACTGTGGCGCAGCTGATACAGCTGTGTCAGATCAGCTAAACTATGGGCACAAGTAAGAAACTCCAGCAAGGCTGGAGACTGACTTGATAAGGAGGGAACCAAAACCAGCTCTGTAACAACTCTCCTCCTGCATCAGAGAAGAGTAAAGATTTTGGTATTTTATCGGGTCTCTCAAGGAAGAGAACTGCTAAACAAGTTACAAAGTTGTGTATAAAGTTTTCAAGCTAATCAGACTGGCATAATGCAGAAGGAATCCGATGCAGTAGGAGGAGCATACAGTGTATTACTTTAAAACCTCCCGTAGGCTCCTGCTAGTCATGCCAGACTTCTGCTCATAGCTTAAATTATTCATTGGGGAAGAATAAAAGTTTAATCAATAAAACCAGGGTCAAGTCACCCATACTAGAGGTTCAGAAAAAGAAGATGCTTTTAAACTCAGCTGTAAAATATTATGTGTTTTGAATGAAACCTTAATATCTTCTCTTGTTCCTATATTCATTAATAATAATAAACCACAACCTCACCTGACCTTTGCCTTCACAGATTTGAAAGACAGTTTATGAAAATCCTTAGCATTACTGGATTTCTTTACCACTACTTCAGTACTTAAGGTACCTCCAAGAATACTTAATGTTACAAAGACAGCTCTTGATCTTCCTGCAGAGCTATTTGTAAAACAGCAGCTAGAAGAGAAAACCTTCAAAAGAGAGTAAGGTATGCATAAAGCCGGTCACCATTGTTTACCTTTCCTCTTCTGGATTAATACTTAAATGGTACAGCACCAGATTGCAATATGGATTGATACTACATCCTTCCATAATTGACAGGGCCATAGGCAAGTGTTAAGTTATTCTACATTGCTGTAATTATAGTGCAGACCGATCATTCTCCAAGTCTGCAGGAAAAGCTGGCAGTTAAAGTCACTGCATACAGCAATCATAACAGCGCTGACAGGCTGCTGTCAAGCAGGCAGGGGCATTCTGGAGATAGATAGCAGAAATGCCAAATCTAAGACAAATGCTCTTCGAATATGTAATAAATCATATTAGCTGTCTGATGCTTCTCCTTGGTGTATTGATCGTGATTAAAATAAACTAATTAGAATCGTAATCATGATGCGCTGAAACAGGAAACAAAGATGTAAGCTATGCAACTTGATCATGAAGTAGTTTTTAGCAGTCAAGCCAGACCAAGTCCTGGCTTCTGCGCCTGTTAACCAATTACAGGAACTGGTACACTCTGCATCAGGTTATGGAAGTGTCAAAGAGAAGCGTGGATGTACAGCCTTCATCTGAGGGACTTTACGTAGATGCTATATTAAGATCTCCATTTGGTCTGCAGTTCCAGGGAACTACAGCAGCCATTTTGAGGTCAAGTGAAGAAAGCTGATTCCACCTGCAGCCCTGCCACTGCCCAGGCAGGAGATGTATACAGTCACGGTCTCCCTGTGTCCCACAGGCCAGAAGCCAGAGGTGAAGAGGACCTGTAACCAGCCACACATGCAGGGGAGGCACAGGGGAGTCCTCTGCAGCAGGAGGAACCTGCAGGAAGTTTGTGCCTTGCAAGAGAGGTTTTGCTTCTGTGACTTGACCAGATATATATCTAAAACCATCTCAAGCTAACCAGGATAAAAAAAGCACTGATTGTGCAGTTGGATACGCAGGAGCTTGTCCTTTCCTACCTTAAAAATCTATTGATTCATATCTTACTGTATTGAGATGCATTTGCAGTTTTGTGACTTCCTATATCTATCCACCACAACTGGAAACATTTAACGCTTTCCCATGCCGTGTCATGCAGAGGACAATAGAGCATAGTCATATTAAGTCACCATGGGTATCTGGCTAACTAAATACACCTATGCACACTAAAAATACCATTATAAGTTTAGAGAGCCTTTCAGAACGCCTGAGATAACTCCTAAGAACTGCTAACCCTTTTGAATATCTAGCACTCAAATATTTTCAGTCCCCTGGCATGAATGTTCAAGATACACAAAATACAAGGATGTCCCCATGGTTGGTTTGAACAGAACCAGAGGAGTAACTTGCATCTGGAAGCCATGCAATAGCCATGAGAATTTTTGCTTTTAACAGGGTTTGTATTTTGCTCTGAACCAGTGACTCAATATTACATCTTCATCTTCTTTTCATGCCAATTTTACACTGACTTAACTCTATTAATGGAACCCTTACCTTTTAAATGGCTTATTTGGGATTCACATTAAAGGAGATGAGACAGAATCTGTCCCTCCTGGGGTTGATTCCTAATACGTTGTTGATGCTGTCACCAACAGCTTAGAATAAATATTTTATTTTATTTAACCTGACACTTCATTTTATCTGCTAAAAGTAGACTACGAAAAACATCCTGATTAACACGCAGATTTGCAAAAACATTTTAGAAGATCTATAATAAATTTAACCTGTGCTAAATGTACATGCAGGGGAATGGTATTATCAATGTTAATCCATTCATACAGTTTCAGTTATGCAATTTTACAAAAATTTCATGTATGCTAATTTTCCAGCAATTGTAATTGCCTGTTTTTAAAGGGTCACAGAATTTCATCTCCTGTTTCTCTTAACTCAGCATCATTAAACCACCAATAAGACAACGTGACTTTGGGATTTTCTACGCTTGGCCAAAATAACTCATCTGCCTTCAGGAAGGAAGATTCTATCAGCCATCCATATTCAGAGACCCTAAAAGATGCTGACTAGTTAAGTGATTAATGTTAATAGTCAATTCACTAGGTAGCTAAATTGGATCTAAGTAACTAAGTGAAGACAACTATATTTGAACTGGTTGGGCCCAAATCTAACTACAAAGTAATTGACAACATCATGAAAGATAGCTGCAACTGAAAACCTGGTACGCAGCAAAATTAAGAGAGTGGTAGCATTTCAAATAACTTGTCTTCACATTATTTGCAGATAAAATTGAACCTCAAGGGTTCAATTATGGATCCTGAGACTGCATAACACAAGGCAGAAGTATGAGGAATCCAACCCAATTAGGGGCACAGAAAGAGCCCAACAACCATGAAGAAAAGATTCTCTTCACCATACTTTCTACCCGCTACTGATCACAGACTTCCTGGAATACAGCCTGGCAGGCTCATGGCTCCATCCTCACCCTTGTCTCTCTCACCAAGTCCTTGTAGTGCAGCATGTTTATGCTCCCCATGCTGAAAGGCTAGATGCCTTCGCGTATCAGAGGGAGAATAAGGGAGTTTCCTAGGTAAATATAATTTAGCCCTAAGAATAATGGTACGCATGCTAATCTTTATGTTTGTGGTGGTTAGAGATCAACTGACATAAGGAAAATGTGTGGCAAGGGTAATGAGGTTGATTAACTCAGTGGAAAATGAGTTTATATGAGATAAACACAGTTTTATCTATATTGCTGTTTGCTCATTTAGTGTCAAGATCATAAAACGAGCTGTTCTGCATGTCATAGGAATCAGCAACCTAGAAATACTCGACGTGACTTTATAATGGCATAACTAGACATATAACACAAAAACCAGTTCAGTATGGATAACTTAAGATCACGTAATAAATTTCATTAAGATAAAGACCTACATTTTGACTTTCATCAGTTGTACAGCAAAGAAAGGAAAATGGGAAGAAAAGAAGAAATAAGAAAATGAAATTAAATGTATATCTGCTTATTTAGAATTTAAAAGGCATGGTTTTTACTGGCATGCTTTCCTTTGGCAATTGCAAACTTTGTATTTCGTAGCAGATTCATAGTTAGCAAAGTTGGTGTCAGTGAAGCTATACTGGTTTTTACATACCAAATTGTTCAAGATGACCACAAAGGCAGAACTATACAAACAATTAAAATGGAACTTAAACTAATTAACGTGGAACTTAAACCTTGAACCTTCAAAGTTTGGGGTTTTGCTTTGTTTGTTTGTTTCCCCCCTCACTCTCCTGAACATATGAAAAGCCAACATTCAACTAATTGATTTCAATGAACAGATCAAGCTTCCAAAGTACAACAAAAAGCCTTCACAAGTACAAAAATCTTCCAATCTATTTTGGAGATAGATAAACCAAAATACAGAAGATCTTTTCCTTAGTATAATGAACATTAATTTTGGTTTTCTTGAAGTCATATTATTTCATAGAATTGGAACTCTAAGAAGCTTCCTATCTTCTTTCCTTCCCTCTCTTTGCTTCATATGGGCATAACCTTTTCTGGCAGTAGTGGGAATGTCAACATTATGTGTTTCTAATAAAAGAACGAACCTTTTTCAAATTGTATACCAGCTGCTGAGCAATTCTACAAAGTTTCATTTGAGAATGAACGTGCTTTCTTGAACATATTCCATAGCTTTTTTTGCATAAGACTTCTTTTAACATGACAAAACAGCAGTTCCAAAGAGTCTTCAGGAAGATGTCTATGAACTCTGCTAAGATTTCTCCAATTACATATTTAAGTGGACTAGAACTCCTCTTGTGGTGAGGAGGACAATATAGCTCTGGAGAAACTCCTGTCAGTGAAGCTCAGCAATTTTGTATGAAGACTGAAACACTGGTCACCAACAAGAAGCAGAATTATTATGCTAAAAAAAAAACCCATGTGTCCCTAAGGATGGCTTAAAAGCACAAGTGCCATACAAGTTAACTGGCTTTAAAAAAAGGTCTTGGCAGATGGTTTATTTGGGAGTGCAGAAGCAAACATGACAGGTGTCAGAAATCAACTGCAAATCAATACATACATACAGCCAAAACATTGCTTTAATTTCTCACTTCCTTATGAATTTATTTCCATTTGCTGAATTGTAAACCTAGTGTTTAATTTTCTGTTTCATTTTTTGAAGTGTGTTAAGCACTGATATTATAAGGCAGAGGGTGAATGTATTTCCTTTCAACTCAATCAGTTATTTTATCTTGCTCATTTTTCCTCTTTTAATGCTTCCCTTCACCTTTCTTTCCTCAACCTTTAATATTGTATTAATACAAAGTTTCAAAGCAGCCAAACCCTCACCATTTCTTTCTTTTTCTTCTTGTAATTTAGAATATGGTTGTGTTAAAAATAAGTAACGCCCATCAGTACATGAGAAAAACACACCAGCTGGCAACAGTCATGCTCTAAACCAGCTCTTACAACTCAAGAGTCTTGATTGCCAGCTATATATTCCAAATAAATGCAGGTACCCTCAACTTCAAAATCACCACGAACTGTGTCAGTTGGCTACAGAGACACTCTACTTCAAAGATTGGAGGTAGGGGAGGAGGAGCAAACATTAAAAAAGTGATGACACAGCAGCAAGGCAATACAAAATTTTCACTTCAAGAATCCTAGCAGAGTATGTTTCAAAATATTTGAACTAAAAATCTGTGACATAAGCATGAGCTCTCAGATCACATATTCCAACAGCATACATAACACCAAAATCAGATTTATTTAAGTGTCAGCATTTTCAGTTGAAAAAAAATATGCAACCATTGTGAGAATACTGTCCTCACTATAATTGTTTACTACTGAATTATTATATAGCAACAATTTAACAAAAGAATCCTGGATTACACATGAAGATTTTCTTCCCCTCCCTCTCAGCAATTATGAGAGTTTCTGGCAGAGAAGCTGGATCAACGATCAGACAGTGGATGGGCAAAAATATATCCCTACCCCTGACTCCCTACAAAAAATACGTGCAGCGGGAAAAACTCAGACGCGTACAACCACAACCACCGTATTTGGAGGTTTTTTGTCTAGAGTTTTTCTCCTGTACCTTTGTGTGCAGGCTAGTGATTATTGCTAATTATTTTTGCAATGGAAAACTGAAGAATTGCAAAAATATTTATCAATAGAATGTACTAGGATCCAGGTAAATACTGGTGGAAATAAAATCTATATGGGAAAACACCCATTTTTTGCCCATTAGTGGGCTAATGGCATGGTCAAGGTAGTAAATTGTGCAGGTCTGTTTTCAATAAAATATTAATATATTTTCATAGAAGTCCATTCACAGCTGAAATAAAATGCAGCACAGAAGGCTGAAAAATGCTCTTTACGTATGCAATATTTCTCTTTCACCAATGTGGATTTCTACCTAATTTTTCTTTTAAAACATTTTAATAAACTTTCAAATAGAAAAATCACGGGACAAAGCACAGCTTGCATGTAGAGGATGGGTGAAGTGGGTCATGTTCTCTAGACAATCTCCAACAAGGCCACATAATAACGATAGTTTGCAAGTATAGATAATTACAGATGTAAATTTGCACCAGCACATTACACATGCATGATTTGTGGCATTTAAGCATCATAGACTTTATGTGTAAATAACAAATTGTGTTGAAAATCGGTACAGATGCAAAATGATGAAAATGACAAGCACAAAAGGGAGTATCTACTAGTAGCTAAGCTCCTGTTTGTGAAGAAGTGGCACTTAGTGGCAGGAATACCTTTTTGAAAAAACTTGCTCTGTAGAACATAGAAATTAGATAACATGGAAAAATACTTTGTGCTGAGTAAACTTAATCAACTAAAGTGACTAAGTATTTCTATCCAAATATTCAATATGGTGCACATACGAGATCAGCTTCAAAGACAAAGCATTTCAGAATGACCTAGATTTGCAGATTTGCACACTGTTCCCTTTGATTCAATAGCATTCTTCTGCATATGGTTATATTAACATCTACCTTAATGTTTTCTAAGACAATATTTTTATAAAAAGGAAGAGAGCAGAGAGAGACAGAGAATCTAGTTTGGGCCCTGGCTGGGATTTTCCAAGCCAGGTGAACAAGTTTCATTAATATTCCTTAGGAGTAGAGTATTCAGCAGCTCTTTGTGCCTCAAAATGTGAGCAGAAAGAACAGAAAGTTACTTTTATCAAGAGCATTGGCATTTATTTTAGTAAATATGTGTCTGAACATAATCCTTGAAGATGAAACTGAGTTTGTAAATTCATAAACACAGGCTAACGAATTAGTCTGCCTTTTGCAGACTAATTTACATGTTCACAGCATAAGTAGCACTATTAAAAAAGCATATATGAAAAACCTATGGTAGAACCAGTCATCTGAGAGTTTGGTTTGCTTTCTTTTCAGTGGTGTAAAATGTTGGGGTTTTTTTTAATGAAGAGCCATTTCCTTCTATCATCAAGTCTGGAATCTACTACTTGTTGCAGCTGCAGTGCAGCCCCCCCGTCCCTCACCCCCAAAAGATGGCAGAGTGAAAAAAAAAAGAAATTAGTAGCACTACTTTGCAGCATTACACTGATTAACTGAATACAATAAAAATAAACTACGATTTTTTTCAGTGATCTCAAAGATACATCATTCCGCACTTGTTGAGAGCGCAGAGAAATGTTAGCTTGCTGCAAATGAAAAGATCTGGCATTTTCACTCAGACATGGAAATGTTATGTGAACAACCAGAAACATACGTTCTGAAAAAAGCAAGGCATTATGAATACTCTTTATGTCGCAATATGTCCATAAATAATATACCATAACATAAGTTACTATGGTAACTATTTGGATTTGAGATCATTGGTGTTTTTTTTTTTCCACTACATAAAAAAAAATATTCACAGAAAATGTTTTTTTTTTGGCATTATCAGGTAAGCTTGATTCCAACCTGATTACTATTTTAGGTTTTGTTCTCTTCTCATGAATGACAGTGGGATAAAACACTTTTGACTCAGCAGGCTTTTCTTAGGTCACTTACTCCACAGTGTATAAAGAATCAGGTAACATTTAGAAAAAAAAAAAGAAAAAGCCAAAAAAAACCCCACCACAAAACCGAACTTAATTTAAGAATCACTAAAGCAAATCCTTTACCTGGAAAATGCTCAAGTTGGGCAAGTTTTGTTGAATAAAACGTTTCTTTAGGAACAGGTCTTGCTTCCATCCACAATGTATTCTGTGAAATTCTGTAAAAGCATTACATATTTGCAAATATGAAATGCAAGATGGTTCCTAATGAACTGGTTGAAGAGGCAGTAGCAACAGTGTTCCAACATTAATTTGTAAGTGTGCAAAATATAAATAACATTATGTAACCTGTTGCCTTAGCTAAAGAAAAAAGCAAAGAAATTGCTAGTCTCTTTTGAGCTTAAGAAAAGAAAAGGCAATAGCAAAATATTAAAATAAATAACCTAAATTCTCTCATTATGCAATTATGGCTTTGTATTGGTCCGAATAATTGAAATTGAAAAGATCAGCCATAGAAAGGACGGGAATCTGCAACAATGACTTCTAAGAATCATTACTAGTAAAAATTGTTTTTCCAAGGTAACAGTCAACTGTGTTTGAAAAGTTCTCTAAGACAGAACAGTAATTCAGTGAGGTTGTTTTAGTAACACACTGACACAAAAGCTGGACATTTCTGAAGCTACTCGTGGAGGGCAGAAATAATACAGATACGAGGAAACAATATTTTAAGGAAACCAATAAAGAAATTCGTCAAAGTTAACAAAGAGCACATGCAGTACACTTGAATGTATTTGCATACAGCAGGTACACACGTATATATGTATGCATATACGCATAAAATAAAATGAGATTTAAGACAGGAAAACAACCCATGTCACTCAGCAAATATTTTCTCATCTTACTCTTAGGCATTTTTATAAAAAAACACTGTTTTCAAACATAGAAAAAAACTAACATTAAAATTAACTTCTCCCTCTATTCTCTGATGAATACCTTCAGTTTCACCTGCATCCTTTTAAGATGACTAAACAAAAATATGAGTGACTGAACAAAAAAGATTATTAAAGCAGTGTGGTGGATTTAGAGTTCCCATGTGGTTTTAGTCCTTGTAATCTAACCTTTTTTTAAAATAAAGTAAATAGTTAAACAGGGAATGGTTTTGTACAAAGCCTAGTGATGATTTTTGTAGTACATTTTTTTCTAGCTGTGTTTCTCACTCTTCTGCAAGAGCCCAGGAACACACAGACCCAGAAGCCACAATCATTTAGTGCATTGCAGATGTATTTTTCAAGGCAAAATTGACCAGGGCTCATGTATGTGAAAACAATAATTCATGATTCCACAATGCACAGCCTCAACGGTTTAGGGTGTAAGTGGTGTGTCAAACCACCCCTCAGCACAAGATGAAATTTGTCCACACAAGATTTGACATATTTCTGCACTAGATATCGATCAGTGAAACCATTTGCATTCTGTCTTGCACAGAATATGCAAGACTTTTTTTATGTTTTAATTGATCATTGATATGCACAATAGAGGGCAGTTATTCCTAGGAATTTTTAGGAGAATTATCAGAGGATGTGATGCCTCATTTGCTGGATAATAAATGTTCCATCATGGTAATAACTGCAGGGAAGGGTATGTTTCGGAAACACTTTTCTAGCTGGAGAAATGGATTAGAGAGATTACCATTTCATCAAAGTGGCAGAACAGTTGAGAGGAAATATGGAAGGAAATTTTTGTATAATTTCTGTAGAGTTGCTATTTGTCAAACCCCACTGGCATCAATCATACTATATCTTTTCTTCTGATGCAATCACATCAAAACATGTGAAGCTTCTCTTTAATATGCATGTGTTAGAGTCAAAGAAGAGACATAGTATGGGAAAAAGTGGATGTTTCTTTGAATTGCACTATCATCTAGATAAGAAAGGTGCAGATGATACTATAATTTTAATTTCAGTTTATAACCAAGTAGTCGGTGAGTCTTTGCCAACATTAAAGAGTTTTCTTTATCTTTATTAAATTTTCTATGGCACATTTACAAGCTAACAATGTACCATAATTTCCAGCAAGGTACCTGGTCCTGTATATAACTAAGCAACACATCATTTTTTAGACATGAAATTCACATATAGAAAATTTGAGTAGTCTGACATTCTTGAAGAATAATGGTGATTAACATGCCTGGACTGCATTCAGTCAAGAACCGTGTTAATGGATTTTGGAGAAGGCATTCCTATCGACCCATGTAACTCTGTAGTGAAGTCATTAAAGAAAAAGAAATATCCAATAAAAGGATTTGCTGCACAAAAAATAATAGTTGCTGAATTAGACCAGTGAAGCGTAGAACCAGATCACAAGGTTTTATGGTAAGTGTCTTTGCCTATGTTTTATTATATTCTGTTTCTCTTTATCTCCCTTCCCCTCCAAGTTTCAAACAGAACACTGCATTTTCTTTAGAAATTTTTATCAAAAAAATATAGCTAGTTGTAGGATGATTTCCATATGTTGTTCAAATGAGACTTGAGAGGCATCCAGAAGCTTAAACTGGTGGAAATGTTGCCTACTGCCAGTGGTGCTGTGCTATTAGAACACATAATGCTTATGCTTGGGATATAGCATAAGTGTAGTGGAGAAAATTAATGTACCAGAGCGAAAAACTGAAAAGAAAAATAAATAGAAAATCAAATAGCTTATCACTAAAAGTTTTGAAAATCAACATATGTAATGGCTTACCTGAACAATCACAGCTCTCGCGCATTTTGGATTGGCCATGCAGAAATTTATATGCAGGCTTCTGAAAGCCAGACATCAGAGAACAAAGACTGCAGTTCCTTTGAAATTTTCCTAATGATAAAAAGGATTAAAAAAATTATAGCATAGAGTCACAATCACATCTAAATAGTGTTTGTCAGAATTTTCTATGAGGTGTCATAGGTCTTTAACTCCTCGTTAAAAGGCTACAGCATGTTTGTATTTTGTTTGGTTATTTGCATAATTTAAAAATATTGCCTAGCAATTAATGTATGTAGATTATATTGTAGTGACACTTCTCTGCAGTGAATTCTGTGTTTCTCTGCAGATGTGTTTGTTATTGTGTCTATAATTAAGCAGTTATTCTTCCACCCCCCAAGGTATCTAGGTGTCTCTATAGACAGTGTTTAGATCTGTATTCTCTCCTTACAGAAGATGTTCCATATTCTGCAGCTGTAGTTTTCCAATTGTCTCCATTACTTGAAACATAAACCCGGAAGAATATAACCCAAACTGACTATACTACAGTGACTTGTCCCTGGGTAACGCTGTGGGATACTCACTTTCCTACATCCTCAGCAGGATTCCAGTGGAGATGTCACATGTCATGCAATATTATCATGCAGTGCATGTTTAAGATTGAAGATTATGCCTGATACATGAACAGAATACATTCCCATTCTTTATCCATGCATCACCTTCAATGCCAGGCCTGCAGCAGTTAGAAAATAGGGCTAGCTTGGAATCTGATATGGTTTTGCCTACTGTTAAAGTTAATCAGCTGTTTTATTTGGTTAAATTAATATTTAACCAAAGTTAGATGGGTTAACAACAAAATTCGTACCACTGTACCTGATCTCGCCCCAGTGTTACCTGAGGATGCCAGAGATTAAAACCCACAAACAGAATCACAGAATTACATAACGGTAGGGATTGGAAGGGACCTTTGGAGATCATGTAGTCCAACCCCCCTGCCAAAGCAGGTTCACCTAAAGGAGGTTGGACAGCAGTGCGTCCATGCGAGTTTTGAATATCTCCAGAGAAGGAGATTCCACAACTTCTCCGGGCAGCCTGTTCCAGCACTCTGTCACCCTCAAAGTAAAGATTTTTTTCCTCATGTTCAGATGGAATTTCCCATGTTCCAGTTTGTGCCCGTTGCTCCTTGTCCTGTCGCTGGGAACCACTGAAAAGAGCCCCATTCTCTTGACACTCGCCCTTTAGATATTTGTAAGCATTGATGAGAATCTCTGTCTTCTCTTCTCCAAGCAAAACAGACTCAGGTCTCTCAGCCTTTCCTCACAAGAGAGGTGCTCCAGTCCGTTGGTCATCTTTATAGCCCTCCACTGGATTCTCTCCAGTAGTTCCCTATCCTTCTTGAACTGGTGAGCACAGAACTGGACACAGTACTCCAGATGCAGCCTCACTAGGGCAGAGTAGAGGGGCAGAATCACCTCCCTCGACCTGCTGGCCATGCTTCTTTTGATGTGGCCCAGGATACAGTTGGCTTTCTGGGTTGCAAGCGCACATTGCCAGCTTACGTTGAGCTTATCCACCAACACCCGCAAGTCCTTATCCTCAGGGCTGCTCTCAATCCATTCTCTGCCCAGCCTGTATTTGTGCATGGTATTGCCCCAAGCCATGTGCACTTGGCTTTGTTGAACCTCACAATATTCACATGGGCCCACCTTTCAAGTCTGTCCAGGTCCCTCTGGATGGCACCCCTTCTCTCCAGCATGTTGACCACATACACAGCTTGGTGTTATCATAAACTTGCTGAGGGTGCACTCAATCCCACTGTCCATGCCACTGACAAAGACCTTAAACAGCACAGGTTGCAGTAGCCACCCCTGAAGAACGCCACTCATCATTGATCACCACTTGGACATCAAGCCATTGACTGCAACTTTTTGAGTGTGACCATCCGGCCAATTCCTTGTCCACTGAGTGGTCCATCCGTCAAATCCATGTCTTTCCAATTTAGAGACGAGGATGTCATGTGGGACAGTTTCAAGTGCTTTGCACAAGTCCAGGTAGGTGGTGTCAGTTGCTCTTCGCTTATCCACCAATGCTGTAACCCTGTCATAAAAGGCCACCAAATTTGTCAGACACAATTTGCCTTTAGTGAAGCCATGTTGGCTGTCACCGACCACCTCCTTATTTTCCATGTGCCTTAGTAGTAGAATTACACAAAAATGTCTACAAAAAACTGGCAGTTTTGTTCTTAATAAACCAATGCAGGTTTTCATTGGCATTACTGTTTAGTTGGAAAAATACATTTCTGTCTCCATTAACCAGCTGTTTGTTTTAATAAGATAAGTTTCACAGGCAGGGAATGCACTGTGCCAGGCATATGTAGAAAGTGTTTCTGCACATGTATAGCTTTTGGCAAGATGTATTTTCTGGGTTTTTTTCCTTTGTTTGTGTTTCTTTTTTTCCTTTTTCCTTGTGTTTTGCCTCCTATAGTACTATCCAGAAAACTGAAACGAGTTTTAGAGTGCATTCAGTTGAAGGACTTCAGTTTTCTGTCCTGAATGCAGCATCTCCAGACCCTCAGTTGTTCAAAAGTGCAAGAGACTTCTGCAGCACAATTGTAACTCCATTTTATCAGATCACCTGAAGATGAGCTGTCAACAGCTTGGAGCGAGAGGAGCAGAGAGCACACCCAGGCACTCTTAGCACATCCAAGAGTAGCCCCTGTCAATGAAATCCTCTGCTATCACAGTTATGTCTCAAGATATTTTTTCCAGGCAATAGCAAAACGCCACTGGGAGATGGTCATGCAAAAACTGTGAGGCCATCCCTTGGCTCCTTCCACTGTAGGTACGAGCTGCCTGCCTTGAGAACAGTATAACCACACTGAACTACCAGAGTGAATTCAAACATTGATCTCATTTTCCAGCATGGTACCTATGAAACACGATTACACTGCAGAAAAAAAAACACTTACTGTTGCTACATATCATTAGTCTGTCACTGGTCCACTGAGGCATGCAGACACTTTTGAATTCTTTGCCAACAACAAAATTGCAATAAATACAGCACTGCCAACAGCCCGCATGCTAGAAAAAGGAAAAAGAGCAAAGTTTGAAGTTTTACAATGCGTTCCCTGGAAAAAAAGGCTCTAAATAGAGAGACCAACAGCACATATCCTGTCAGCTCCACTTCCTCCCTCTTGGCAGACAGTGACAGTGATAAGGGCCACCCAGCTTGTCTGGTAGGGAGTTAGAGCTTCTCGTTTCTTAATGCAAAGTCACTGTTTGCCATGGAAAATATTTCACGCATTGGGTGGAATTTCTATTCTTCAATAGGATATTTACAGAAAACATGTTATTCAGCAGTTACTCACTCCTTAAACTACTACTTTCAACATTTAACCCCTCCTCCAGAGCCCATTTAGACAATGGCAGTCTCAAAAAGAGACAATGTCTTGTTGAATAAAAATATTTTTAATCAAGGGTCACAGATTTTGGAAAATCTTTGCTTCTCTGAAGATAATTTTAGTAGATGTTTGCCAAAAGAATGGCACAGCCCCCGAGGCCACAGTTACTCTGTCAGTGGCAGATGTGGTGTAAGAGGTTACTACATTCAACTCTTTATTCCTGTCCCCCACCATCCATGGTGGTAATTGAACATGCATATAGCAACACTTCAAAGGTATGAAAAGATATAGTTAAAAACAATCAAATCAAAGACAAATTTGCTTATACTAAGTTATTTGTAAAGCCAGATAATTTCAACACCTGGATTATAGAACAGCTGAGGAGATATACAGTTTTCTAGGAAGCTGAGGACTTTTACTTAAATTGGATCCACTGCCAGCAAAGAAATAATATGATATGTAAGCATGGCCTCTTCTAAAATCCTCCAGTTCTGATGTTTTGCTTTCTGTCTGTGAAGAGATTTCCAAGCTCTCATTAAAGTTATAGACCACCCTCCTTTAACTGGAGATGTAAGCATGTGGTTTACTGGATCAGTCACAACGGAGCCATGTAGAATGACTCAAGTTCATACTTACTGACAGAAAAAGTAGAATTTGAAGTGAAAAGTCCTTCAATTCCTGCCACTGTAATTAGCTAAGAATTCACCATATTTTTATGGTTAGCAACCACTCAAGAAGGACTGAACACCACCTGAGATAATAAAAGGAAAGCAAATTTGCCCAAAGGGATTATCAAGACCTCACCCTCTAAAAGAAACTATGAATAGGATTAAAGGATTAGTTAAGCAAACTAACAAAGGTGGCAAAATGGTTGAACCAGGTTTTAAAGAGCACCATAAGGAAAGGTGGGATAAATGGGCCAGAAATACCACAGCTCTAAGCCAAGGGCCGAAACCCAAAGAGCAGCTGTCTGACAGAAGAGAGACCTGAGGAGGATGTCTAGGGAAGGATAGCTACAAATGTTCCAGTTATCTGTAATTTGTTTTAGTGGCCAGCCCAGCCCGACCCACAACATGCACAAATAAAATGCTCAAATGATCAGTTGAGACTGTTTCAATAACGTGGTGACCAACTGTAATCTCTTGCTGCATACATATACAGCGCTAATAAATGGTTAACTACCTGCTTCTCTCTTTTAGGACATATCATGGACATAACACTATAAAAGTATCTGAGAAGAACACCTCGACCTCATTACATGATCAAATGCATGGACTTTTCAAAAGAAATCATAATGTACATTTTTTTCCACAGTACAGCCAGGGAGGCGCATGCATTATTGTGAAACTGAGTATTCCCTGGAGCATCTATAGACTGAGGAAAACATAAAGGACCTTGGTATTAAGGCAGCTGGAAAAGTAGTCCACAAAATAACTACAAGAACATCTGAAATATCATCAGAAAACGAACCCTCTCCTTCACAACAATATAAGAGCACAAAGACTATACTGATTTTTAACATATTATTTCCTTCTTTTCCTCAATATTTAATCATTGAGGAACATGCCATCAATTCAGTAATTTTTCTGGTAGGCTTTCCTTTATGCATTAAAAGCCAAATAATTCTGCCTGTAGTTCCACCCATCTGGATGGTTGCACAACATAATGTGACCCTAAAACACAGTAATAAAAAGAGCAACCCTGACATACTATACTAAAAACAGTATTTTAGCAGAAAGCCAGACTTAAAAAAAAAAAAAAGATTTAAAAAATATCATAAATAATACCAATGTTAATGCTTCACACAAATAAATGCACTAAACTAGTAACGTGGTTAGTTATCAAAGATGCCCTTGTTGGGCCAGCTAATCACACCGTGACCCCAGTGCCCTGTGATCCTGTCAGTGGTAGTTCAAAGCCTGTCAGCACATTTTCCATCTGGCTGATGATGGCAGAATTAAATCATGCCCAACATGCTAAAAACAGCCATTCTTCTGATTTCACCTTCTGGCAGCCCAAACGGTACCTTGCTCATCTTTTCCAGGGAAATCTTCAGATCACAGTCACCCTTTGTGTTCCTTTCCTGTTCCTTCTCTTCCTGCCCCAGTTTAATGACAAGGATGCCTAAAGATAGTAATGTCACAGGACTTTTGCTGAAGTAAAACGTAGGCTCTTGAAAGGTAACAATGCATTCAAGTCAGATTTCTTGACTTTCATTCCACAACAAAGTTAGAAACCCACAAATTATATGGAAATATCATCAAACAATACAGCTATGAAGCTCTTGTTCAGTTTTGCAGTTACCAAAGCTGAGGAGATGCAAGAGATGAAATAGTCTTTTTTTTCCCCCACACCCTATCTGCATCTTATAGCATAAGCTTGGACCATCTTGCATAGTATCTCAAGCTGTTAAAATAGTGATGAAAGACCCTTGAAGGAAGCAACCTTACTCTTTTTTTAAACAGATATCTTGCTGGTCTAATTTTCATTTCCCCAAATATTAATAAAAAAAGAATTACAATGCAAATGTATATAGTATATTCTAACAGTACACCAGACTAGCTCACTGCCAGAGGATTTGTGCTACTGAACATCTCTTTAATATCTTAACACTTGCCATCTGAACGTGGCAAGTATGTGAAACCTAAACTAGGCTGCATGAATGAGCTTCCTTCTACAAAAATCTATGAAGTCTAATTGCAAAATGAAGAGTGTGACAGGAAAACTTTTTGCTAGGCTGTAGCCTGGATTTTTCTTAGAGTTAGTTGGATATTTGGATATTTTGGATAGTTGGATATAGGGTTGTGATCAGCAGCACAGAGTCTAGTTGGAGGCCTGTAACAAGCGGTGTCCCGCAGGGGTCAATACTCGGTCCAATTTTGTTCAATATATTCATTAATGACCTAGATCGGGGGACAGAGTGTATCCTCAGCAAGTTCGCTGATGATACCAAACTGGAAGAGGTGGCTGACACTCCAGAGGGCCGCGCTGCCATCCAGCATGACCTGGACAGGCTGGAGAGCTGGGCAGAGAGGAACTTAATGAGGCTGAACAAAAGCAAGTGCAAGGTCCTGCACCTGGGGAGGAAGAATGCTAAGCACCAGTATAGGTTAGGGGTGGACCTGCTGGGAAGTAGCTCTGAGGAGAAGGATCTGGGGGTCCTGGTAGATAGTAAATTATCTATGAGCCAGCAATGTGCCCTTGTCGCCAAAAAGGCCAATGGAATCCTGGGCTGCATAGGGAAGAGTGTGGCCGGTAGGTCGAGGGAGGTCATTCTCCCCCTCTACTCTGCACTGGTGAGGCCACAACTCAAATACTGTGTCCAGTTCTGGGCTCCCCAGTTCAAGAGGGACAGGGAACTGCTGGAGAGAGTCCAGCGTAGGGACTTCGCATCTCCCTTATGAGGAAAGGCTGAGAGAGGTGGGACTCTTTAGCCTAGAGAAGAGAAGGCTGAGGGGAGACCTTATTATGGCATACAAGTATCTAAAGGGTGGGTTGAAGGAGGATGGAGCCAGACTCTTTTCAGTGGTTCCCAATGACAGGACGAGGGGCAATGGGCACAAGTTGGAACACAGGAAGTTCCGTTCAAATACACGGAAAAACTTCTTTATGGTTAGGGTGACAGAGCACTGGAAGAGGCTGCCCAGGGAGGTTGTGGAGTCCCCTTCTCTGGAGATTTTCAAGACCCGCCTGGATGCAGTCCTGAGTAACGTGCTCTAGGCAATCCTGCTTTGGCAGGGGAGTTGGACTAGATGATCTCTAGAGGTCCCTTCCAACTCTGAAAATTCCATGATTCCATGATATTTCCATAAGTCAAACAAAGCACACATACCAGACATATGGCTCCAAAACCTATAGACCAATATGCATAAAAAATGAAACATCTTTATTTCATGCTGATGAGTGGTGGCTCAATTTCTCCTTTACAATTACTTAAAGTTTCTAATAGCTGTCTAGGACACTTGATAGACTCTAACCCCAGGTATGGGGAATTGTTGTCAGATCTGACTAGTATGAAACTTACTGTCCTGACCTCTGCCCTCTTCTAACACCCTCCACTTTCAGAATTTCTTATCAAAGCAGAGACAAAAAAATTACACTTTCTTAAAAAAATTTAATTAATATAATTATGTTAGGTAATTGGAATTTTTGCTCTGCCTTGTTTGAATTATTTTATATTTTCACATATAACTATAAAAACAGAAGAAGATATGCTTATATTTCGACTCTATTTTTTTAATTGGGATGTGCAAATGAACTAAGTGAATTGGAAAAGTAACTCACCCATTATACAAGGCAATATCTCCAGTCTTACTGTCAAAACCCAATAAAATTACTCAAAAACCAAAGTTATTTATTCAGTCTTAAGACAGAGTGTAGCGTTTATAACTCCATCTTGCTTTTGAAAATAGAGATAAACACTGCTTGCTGGAGTTTGTAACAATACAATTTGTCATTGTGTAACATAGTTAACAGGTATATCCAGTCCTACATAAACATAGTACATATTGGAATTTGTCAGAGATGTAATAAGCTATTAAATAGCATATTTTTAAAAAAAAAACAACCTTATATCAAGAAAATAGATATTAAGGGGTTTTTTGTCTTAAGAATAGTTCTTAATGTAGAAGACTATAGAGACCTTTTGAATTTGGTACCTAAAAAAAAAAAAAGCATGGCTCAGAAAATACCTATAAAGTCAATCACAATGTGGACAGTTTCACCTTTCCACTCCTTTAACAGGAAAGATGTTCTAGCTTAAAGCTACTCTGAAAATGTTGAAGATTTTCTTACTACAAGCAAGTGCTCTGGAGGTTATCAGGTAAAGAAAAACATTACCAGCTGGTAAACAATAGCTTGTGCATCTTCCAACCTGTCGTGGTTTAGGCTAAATCGGCTACTGGGGACCTGGGGGACCTCAGATGGGACCGACAGATGCTCCCCTCTACCCCTCTTCAAAGAGAGAGGCAGAGGAGGAAAAAGAGACGTATGAGTTTAGAAGGAACTAAACTACTTTAATGAAATATTAATAATAAAATAAAAAGAAATAATGAAAAATATATACAAAACCGTATCAAGCTCCCGAGACGACAATCATGACACCAGCTGGCACTGGGCCAGTCCCAGGCTGGACTCGGTGACGGACAGGAACTGGATTCCGGATGTGGATTTAGGATCGGGATCACAAGCAGACAAACGGAGTCCTCCTCAGACGTCGGCCATTGAAGGAAGAGGGCTGACCCTTTGATCCCTCAGCTTTTATACTGAGCATGATGCAGATGGGATGGAATACCCTGTTGGTCAGTTTTGGGTCACCTGTCCTGTCCGCTCCTCCCTGCAGGTGGGACCCCACTATGCTTTTTCACTTCCAACCTTCCAACGGGGCAAACAACAAAGTTGGTTGGCCTTGGCTGTTATAGCAATAAGTATAAGCAAGAGCCTCTCTGCATACCATGCCTGGGCATCAGCTATAAACATTGGTCTTATCACTCTGAGAATGTGAACATTGTCTGCACAATATGCTGCCAATTTCAGTAGTTAGAAGAGGCCCAGCCAAGAAGCGAAGTTACTGAACAAAATTGGTTCTGCTTTACCTCAAACCAGGACACAACCGTATGATAATTCTATGAAGACAAACATTCAGTGCAAAAATTGCATACCCTTAACTCAAACTATGAATAACAAAAGATTCTGTATGAATAGAATTTCCAGAACTATTTCAAGATATGTATTTATTACAGTTTGGTCCATCATTTCTTTAACTTAAAAAAGGTTGGAACTTCAGCACTAAAACAAAATAACTTGTTGTGAACTGGAAATACCTCTTTTCCACAGTTATTTGTATAGCACGCAGGACCTTACATATCGTTATGCTGTCCTGTTTGTTTATAACCATAAAAGCAAATCTTTGTCCATTGTATTTTTGGGAATTTTTCATGTTGATTGAAAGATGGGAAAAAAAAATGATCTGAGGATTCAGGATTTATCAGGTGATGTCTACCTTTGAGGTGCAGCCATAAAGCCACAAGAAAGCATGAACAGAAGATACCTGGATTTACTGTGCACCACTCATGTCAAATGCTGGGAATTTATTGCTCCCATTAGGCTCCAACAGGAGGTCTCATCAGTTTAATGGAGTTAGCCTACAAAACAGTTTTCAGATGCTCTTCACCTGAACAGCTGTTTCTGTCAGCATTTCAGTCTTCTCTGGAGCAGGATGATTAATCCCATTCTGAGGGTGTCTAAGGCTGTTATCTTTTCAGAAGCATTTCCTGTCCTCTGATTCACTCAGCCCAGGAGTTGCAGCTCTTATAGGTTTCAAAACAATTTTTGTTGTTTCTGGCCAAAGACACTAAAACTAAGCTCACATGTTCAGGGCTATTTTTTTTTTTTTCCATTAGATGAATCAGTAGAAAACCCTTTCTGATAGCTAACTTCCTAATTTTGCCACGTTCCCAATGGAAGTTAGCTAGTTAGAGATTTCTGAAACACAAGCAGAAGTCTGAGGGACATAGAAGGGCACATAAGCACTTTCTGAAAGGAAGACAGATGGGGACAGATGCACCCCAGTGACATCAGTGTCTCTAATTCCACCTCTTTACTCTGCCTACAAAAACCCCCGACTTTCTTGTCTTTATTTTTTCCACCTTATCACTTTTGCAGCAAAAATCCCTAGAAGTGGTGATACTGGTTGGTTCCAACACAAAAAAGATCATCCAAAAGTTTTGACAAACAAAACAAAAGTATAGTTGATATACATTCAACTCCTGAAACACTTTGGATTAAACTTATTTAATTTAAGTCTTCTTATTTTTCAATGTTCTTTCTGACTCTCTTCGCCCTGTAGAGTCTCAAAGGACAACTAACACCCTTGCAGATGTCTTCAGGTATCCTTGCTTCATCTTAGAGATAGGAGGAGCTTGACTTTATCAGAATGAGAGACTATACTCTCTTCCAAAGAAATTTCAAGTTTTTGACATTTCAACATTTTCTTCAAGAGTCAAAAATTCATATATACAGAAAACTGCTGAATCATTGAAACTTAATAATATAGGGTTTAAAGGACAAGTTGGACAATGGACTCACTTTGTTCTCTGCCTATGGTGATGTAAATCAAGAGAACCCCCAAATTTTAGTAACCCTCAGGTTTCATTCAGGTGTAACTAATAACAGTTTTCAATCAGCAAAACTTTAAGAAAAATTGAGACATGTTCTATTGATCTATTTGATTAATCTCCTCTTCAGCCTGTTCTATTCCATAACAAATGTCATGGAAGCCTCCGTACCACCCAGTTACCTAAGTGTCTAATAGCTATGTGTGTTTATAGCTATACAGCACACGACTGTTGTCTAGATTAATATTAGTTTAGAAAAAAAGGTGCTTCAGCCACAGGCTACTTATGCCCGAAGACTTCGTTTCCCTCTTTCTCTGGGATTCAGACCACTGATAGTTACAGTGCATTTGAACTGAAGCAACTCTATTGCTGTACGTTTATGTCCCTAAGCCCATTTAGCCGACTCTACAGTTGTTTCATCAGTGAAATCAAAACTTCTGTTACTGACATACAGCAAACATAATCTCAGCTCCATCTCTCCTCCACTTATCAGGCTCCTCCTCTTAGGTTGATCTTTCTGTAGAGAGTGTCTGTATTCCCTGAGCTCATCTCACTCAGCAAGCGGATACAAATTCTTAATTGTATTGCCAGTTCATCCCTCTCCTCTATTACATGCTTCAGTTTCAGAAAATTGTTCAGCGGTATCTCCAGTCCTTGGATCTTTTCTTTCCTGTTTCCATCAGGCAGCCCTGCTAGCACACAAACACACCTTCTACCCTAAACTAATCATGCTCACCCACAGCTCTGGCATCTAGTCACCTTCATTACCTCTATTATTCCTCGGATCCTCTCCCTTATTTTCACAGTTGCCATCTTCCTTATTCTTGCCAAACTCCCTCTGAAAATCCAGAACAACTCCTTTGTTGGCTCCTTCCTGCTCCAGCTCCCAGAGGTTAGTGACTGCTTTTAAAGGATTTTACTGCAAGTCAGCGCTAATTGTCTAATTAATCTCTACTGTGATCAGAAGAAGGATGAGGCCCTCAGCCTCTGAACAGTAAAACTTTTGTTTCTCAATGAGATGCAGACAAGAGTTGCATACAGACACGAATATACCAATCCCTAATACACAGAATTTTCCTTTCTTGCTAGAGGACTGACAGATCTCAGTACTCAGCAAAAGAGAGTATCTGACACTTTCAGCTTTCACCAGTGTCAGTTCAAGTTTGAAGTACAAACATGAAGGAATCCCAAAAAGTCACCTTCATTTTTTTAAAGCACACAGACAAATCAGAAACTGTACATTAAAGAAAATAAATTAAAAGAACCATCTGTTCCCACAGGAAAAAACACCAAAATATATTTAATGCATAGCATATAAGACATAATATATTTCTTAATAGAAACATCGTGAAAAAAATTATCATATGTAAGGCATAGAGAGGAAAAAACATCAAAACTTTTATTGTATTCAGAATATGAATACCATTAGTTGTACTGTAGGTGCCTTAAAAAAGTTAAAAAATAGCTGATAATTCTAAATACTAATCAGAGCTACATGTGTTAAGGACTACAAAAAAAGAACAAGAACATATAGTTTGTCTAGCTAAATGTTTTCTAATGAGAATAATAGAGAGAGCACAAGAAAATTAATTGTTTCATAGTGCAAACCAGAAATTAGGAGCCATCTTAACCCTAAAGAAATCTCTACCCTAAATCTGTATGCGATATCTTTGCTTCTCCAAGGCTGTGATGTTGCTGTCTATGTTTTCTACGTATTTATATAGTCATTTGAGATGAGGTGAAATTTTGGAAGTTTCATTACTATTTAATTATGGGGCATGACAGTACCCCATCACAATATGCCATACAAAAACATATTTCAAGAAATGGTCCTTTGGCTTGCTTGTGGTTTTGGATGGGTCGGACTAGAAGACAACAAAAACATAAAGAGGAAGAAAAAAGCAAAACAAATAAAAGCTTTCTCAATACTTTAAAAATATTTTTCGCTTTGATAAAACTATACTTTTATTCTTTGAGGGATAGATTCCTAAGCCCTTGGCACATAGAATCCTGACCAGATTTTTGTTACGGCTCAGTATTCAATTGTTCCCATTTATAGAACTTACAAACAGATTTTCAGACTTCAAAATAGCTCACATATTTGTTCATCAGTGAAAGCTGTTCAAGTTTCTGAGCCTAAGAAGCATCAAAATTCTGAATGAAAAATTTATTTGTGCTGTTTGAAAAACAATGGGGGAGGGAAGCTGCAAGTGAGACACATTTTTGTGTTCCCTGGTTATTTACTGAAATTTAATTTTAGCTAGAAATTTTAGTCCAGATATCATTATTTTTAGTGGGGAAAGACATAACACTATTCTCCTGAGTTTCAAGTATATTCCTTGAAGATAAGTTCTAATCGGACTGCTGATTCAAAATTATCATCCCATTCATTTTACTTTATACTGAAAGCATATCTACACTTTCAGAATGAAATATGTGACTACACTTTATTTGACATTTGTGGGCAATAGATGAGACCATAAACATGTGACGAGTGCATGGCAGAATAGTTAATAAAGTAATATTATAAGGTAGAGAAACACTCAGTATTTTCAATTTCACAAGCGCTCCATGAAAAAAAAATTAATTCACATTGGCTGCAATACTGGAGTTCGGAAAAATATCCAATTATGGCCAGTGATATTTAAAGAGAATGTACTTAAATGCACAGATTACTGTCCCAAAGTAACAATGTTATTTTCATTGCATTACAGTATAAATGAACTTACCCTCTTTCATTTTTGGTCAATTTAATACTTGAGTCTCCCTCAGTCAAAAAAATTAATTTTCATTGGTTACTCAGTTAATAAATATGAAAATCATTCTATGAGATCCTCCTGTGACATTAAATCTAATAGAGATACTGGTGGGCTTTTATAGGTTCTGTTACATGCAAAGTAAGGCTTATAGATCCTAGAAATATTTATATCAATTATTAAACTTGCAAATGTTCCAAATGAAGTTGGAAAGAGTGAGTTAAAGTTCATTCCTTCCTCTATTGAAGCCAGTGCCAGAATTTTAAGGTTTCTACAGTGAAAGATCTGGAAGTGAATAAATGAAAGGTGTTTGTTTGTTTGTTTTTAAATCAAAGATAATAGAAGTTTCTGTGTAGCAAGAAAAGTGAACTGGCCCTGATGGAAAATTTTGAAGCAGTGGAGAAAAACATTTCATCTGCCAAATGGTTTGGCTGGAAAAGTTCTTTAAGTCTTTTACAGTGCACTCCCTTTTTCAGCGTTCACCTATGCCTACTAAGCTTTCATTGTATGGTATTTTCCTCTAATATCATTTGTCACTGTGGAATTCAAAAAGCATTTGTTACAAAAGTAAGAGGAAAAAGTACTAGACACTTTTCTTACTGTTTTGATTAGTTCACTAATCATTGTATTTGTTTTGACATTTTACATCTACAGCACAAGCAGGGATTAGGTCTGAAGAATTTCAAAATCTTTGCTGTAATTCTGCCATTGGATCTAGACAATAATGGATACATTTTGTGCTTTTCTTTGATACCCCGCCATAACCTCTGACTCCACATACTGATTGCTAAAGTTCATCTTTACTATAAATCACTTTCCTCCATCTGGTGAGATGTCTCAGCAGAATCCATACCCTGTTAACCTTCTCTACGCTCCAGACCCTCACCAAGCCCCTCAGTGCACTGGGCATGTAAATGTACGCCATAAAATATACCCTGACTGCCTGAGTGAAATTTGTTTGCCACACCAAAACCCAGTGTACCAATAAAATTTACAAAACAGGATGCAAGTATTACTGAAAGTCATACATGCTTCCGCCAGACTTTTTTGCACATAGGTGAATTTCACCCACCTTTCATGGGTTTCCCCCCCACCCCCTTGATCTTAGCTGTAGCCTGCCTAGCCTACTTATATCTCAGCTTGTACCCAACCAGGCTATTCAAAAAGCTGCTGCTAAAATTATCCCTTTCATGCTGCTCACACCCTGCCAGACATTCATATTCAAATCAAACCCTTCATCCTCTGCTTCAAGTTCACAGTTGTTCTCTTAAATCCAAGGCCCAGAAAAACACAACACATACCTACAGCTTTGCTCTCAATTTGCTCTGTTAATTTTAAAACTTCCCTTCTCCCCATTATGCTCTTCAGACTTTCATGTCTATTTTTTCTGTACTGTCCCTTAAGTTTAGTAGTCTCTCTTGCTGTCTGAATATAAAACGCATCAGTTCCTAAATTTATGTCCTTCCATAAAACACACTTATTTGAAGAGGTAGAGGTAGGGTGGGGAAAAGGGGAGTTTAAGCACCACCTCTAAGCCTACAACAAAATCTAGAGAATGAGTCACAATTGCGTTGTCTCAGACTTTATTACATTCTGAACATTTTAACTTTATAAATGAGACTTTTACCTTCAATCAGGATAACAGCCACTTAGACACTCAAACTGCAAGTCGCCTTACTTAAAACAAAAAACAGAGAAAATCCAAGCAACTTCAGTCTAAGATGGTTCTCAAATTATTATTTTTCTAAAATAATGCAAATCTTTTGCAACGCTTTTTTGTTGTAAAAGCAAAACAGGAGAGTGGCTCTTTGTCTTGCAGCGTGTGTTCTTTGTTTTATTTTCATTTCTGACTGAAAGAGCTCCTGACTCTGGCAATCCAAAGACAGCACTAACAAAAAGTAAAACAACAATCCCTGTCTTGGGCCTAATTTTATACTGCTCTGATTTCATCTCCTATATCACTGAATTCAATTAGTTTGCATCTATTTTCATTTAATCTATTTAATCTCTCAGCACTCAGCTGAGACTGGCACAAGGCACTGTCGCCATTACCCTGCAACCGCCGCTTGCTCACCCACACTTTTTATCGCCAAGGGAGTACATCCTTTCCATTTCGTACCCATCAACAGCCTAGACACCAACACTGAGATAGAGAAAAGAAAAAGATCAATTAAAAAAAAAATAATCAGTTTTATGAAACTCCCCACCTGCTTATGTTTGTTTCTCAGGCACAGACTTGCGTGTCACTGAGGCTCTCACTGCGGATTCCCAGGGTTATCACAACAGCACTGAAAGTCCATAGGTGCTACCCATCATGATTTTCATGCTGAAAGCTGGAAGGATATCTGTTTCTCGACTATGCTTCACTTTAATTATCAGGTCTCAATTAACACCCTGCCACTCTTTTCTGTTTGCTCTGCTTTGCTCCATTTCCTGCAAACTGATAAAAAAAAAAAAAAAGAAGAAGAAAAAGAGAGAGAATCAGACTTTCAGAACCTTAGCTTATGCAATAACATGATTTTATATCTGAAAGGATATTTTCGTCTTTTAATTCTTTTTCTAATTAGTTTCTGTGCCCCGCATTCAGCATTTCCCACAATTTGCCTATCAATGACATAAAAAGATTATCTTTTTCATGTTGCTAGCAGAGAGTCAGAAACCTCAGAGTTAAATCCAATCTCTGAAATGATGTTAAACCTCCATCTCATTTCCCTCATCCTTATTTCTTCCTCTTACTCCCTGATTCCTCATTCCTCTGCATTACATTGTTGTTATTGAATGCCTAGGGTGAATAGTTAGCTCCAGATATTGAAAGAATTTTAATACTTAAGTAAAATTATGACATATTTTAGGTTTTTACTGTAGAAAAAGAGAAAATCTTTAAAGATCTTATGTTGAAATCTTTAAAGTATTAACAAATGTTTTATCTAAGGATCAAACACCTTTTGAAGAACGATAGGTAAAGCACAGCAGAAGCTCTGCTGGCTTCAGCTTGCAGAATTTCTCTTTACTTAATGTGTCCTTTTTTTTTCCTTGTGTAGAATGAAGGCTTACAAACTCTCAAAACCACAGGCATCGGGGCAATTTAATTCACTAAGTTTTTACGGTAGGATTCAGTTTTCAGAAGTCTACAAATCCCTGGGAATTGTTCCATAATTCTTAGCTTTATAGATCATAGGCAAGATGCAACAGAGTTTGAAGAAGGCTGTTACACAGCAAAAAGTCCATATATAAAAAACCACAAAATACCCCAGAGATATAACTGTGTTCACGTACAGTAGATTAAATAAACAAATATTCTCTAGATATGAGAAAATGCTTATTTAATATTAATATATATTCTGCCTCTATAGAAGAACAGACTAGATGTCTTAAACTAGCATGATACATGTGCTGACTCCAAGTCTAGCAAGCCCTATTCCCCAACAAGGTAGGGATTACACCCATGTACGGACAAGAGTGCCCTGGTTCACTTCACACTTATGTGGTCTGTTTCCTGGATACGGTCTAAAATTTGGTGCAGAATTACCCTAAATGACAAAGCATACAATGCTACTTCAAGACAGGAGAAATAGTGCTATCAGGATAAGAAACTAACACATGCAGGACGGAAGGTGACACAGGATGAGCAGGATTGGTTTAGAAGCTTGGTGTTTGCTTGGGTTGGTTTGTTTGTGGGGTTTTCTGTTTGATTTTGGGGTTTTTGTTTTTGTTTCAAGGTTTTTTGGTTTTTTTTAAGGCTGTATTTGTAATGCTGAAACAGAGAAAAGATCTTGTTCAGCTCCCCTTTTTCAGGTCAATAATTCTGCCCCGACACATTTAAAGACTTTATTGGGTGTAAATAATCAGCTCAATAACCAAAAGCATGGGTGGAAATTTCCACCCATAAAATATACACCTTCCTTGAATGTGTTTTCAGAATCTAATTGTCTATAGTATTTGACCAAAACTTGTAAGACTGAGCTTAATAGCCCTTAACCTTTCAGCTACATTTAGTGCTCAGACTGACTGACCAAGACATAAAGCCAGCAGCCCCCAGCTTTGCACAGGCCAGGGTGCTGCTGAAACAGCAACCTTTGGGCTCCAACACCCACGTTAGGTTTCTACCAGTACACATCTCCACTGAAACCCCTTCGTCAAGTGCTGTGTCGTGGTTTGGGCCAAACCGTCCAGTGGGCAAAATGACAGATGCTCTCCCCTACCTCCCTTCAAAGAGAGGCAGGAGAGAGAGAGACTTATGAGTTTAGAAGGAACTAAACTACTTTAATGAAATATTAATAATAAAATAAAAAGGAAATAATGAAATATATACAAAACTGTATCAAGCTCCCAGGATGACAATCACGTCATCGGCTGGCACTGGGGAAGTCGCAGACTGGACTCAGTGACGGATGGGAACTGGATTCCAGATCTGGATTCTGGACCAGGATCAAAGGCAAACAAACAGACAGAGTCCTCCTCAGACGCCGGCCATTGAAGAATGGGGGCTGATGCTTTGATCTCTCAGCTTTTATACTGAGCATGAGGCAGATGGGATGGAATACCCAGTCAGTTTTGGGTCACCTGTCCTGTCTGCTCCTCCCCACAGCTGTGACCTCTCTATGCTTTTCTGCTTCTGACCCTCCAACGGGACAAGTAACACAGTTAGCTGCCCTTGGGTGTTATAGCAATAAGTATACACAAGAGCCTCTCTGCAAACCATTCCTTGGCATCAATTATAAACACAGGTCTTATCACTCTGAGACTGAACAGTTTCTGCACAATATGCTGTTAATTTCAGTAGTTAGAAGAGGCCTAGCTAAAAAGTGAAGTTACTGAACAGACAATTGGTCCTGTTTTACCTCAAACCAAGACATACTGCAACCTCCCCATTGCCAAAGGTTGCTGCGCAGCAGCACACCTGCCAGCTCCTCCCACCGAAGCACCCTGTCCATGTCCATCTTCCCCAGACCCCACAAAGCCCAGTCACCCTGCAAGGGGCATTGCACAAAGCCCCTTAGGAGACAAACAGCACCAGAAGAGGGGCTGGATCCCAGCCCTTGTAAAAGCAAAACCTGCAGTTGTAAGTCATTCTGGTTTTAAGGTCTCAAATTCTGGCTACAGGCTGTTCTACGTAGGGGTTAAGACTAAAACCAGTTTGACAGTCCAGCGCAACGCAGACGTCCTCTGTGACTCAAGGTTCATTGCACGCATCATTTCCTCATCTCATCACTCCTATTCACTCAGAGCTGATCTTTGACACGATTAACGGGGTTTTTTTGATGTGTTTTTATGTACAATTTCATTTGCACAGCATCTTATGAGAATTCTTGCCATTTAAAGAGAAGGTACTAATCATGTTTCTTTTGACAAGTCAGATTTTTATGATAATGAATAAAGTGAATAATTACTGTGCTGTTCCCTTTAGAAATAGCTAAGGGCAAGTTAGATGGTCAGAAGGGGAAGCGGCACTTGTTTTAAGGGTGTGTTTCATTCATAGGAGGTAGCAGGAGGGCATCATTTGCTGCTGTAATCCTCAGAGAAATTATGGTGAAAGGACCATTAGCATAACAATACTTTTCATGTTCACTGGCTACAAGAAACGGCAACAGGGAGACTACCCTACAGCATTATGGTGGCACAATAGTAAGGGCAGGAAATAAATGCAAGGCCAAATGAGGACTTCTTTTTTCTACTTCCTCCCTGGGGGAACACTGCACCAAAGTATGACGTGAAATTATAGTCGTTATTTACAGAATTGCATCTCCTCAATCAAAATTAATTAAAACCAACTATTGTTTTGAAAAGTATGTTTCATGTTTAATCTATAGCCATTAAGAATAAAATAATTACACAAGTTATTCAGTTGTTTGGAAAAGTCAGTTACTCTCAGTTAAAAAAAACGTGAAAATTTCTGTAAGTACACAATATGTAATTCTGGAATAGCATCTCACTTACCTTTCCTACTTCAGGATTCATGGTCTGAAAAGGAATACATCCATGGAGAAAACACAGCATATTTTCCACATATCATAGGGACTGTAGACTAAGTTCTAAAGAGCGATGTCCAGTGTGGTCATGTAGATGTTACTTAGCTACACTGATTTCTATCTTCCAGCAAAGCTAACTGAAATGTCTGCCTTTCATGCACAAAATGCTTTTCTTCAACGTATCATTTCTTTAGGTAGCTTCCTGTGTGGCCTTTTCCTTGCTCTAAGCTGAAATAGAGAACTGTTGAAGACCAGATTTATTTCCTAAAGTGTCGGAGTGGGATCGGACCCGGAGTAACGACGCAGTCTCAATATGAGTATGATCGTTCTCCTTTATTAGGTATTTTAGCAGAGCATATATAGGTTTACAGCAAAAGCATGCATAGCTAACAACATAATGATTGGTCCAAACCCCTTGTTCACGCACAGCGCCCCCCAACTCAATTGGTTCGTCTAATCTCTGTTTTTCCACCTGCTCGTCCAGCTCCTCCAGGCCTTTCTCATCCGACTCCTCCAGGCTTGTTTGTCTCAATTCATGTGAAACAGTCGCTATCACTCCTGTTTTTCTCCTCAAGGTAACTTCNATTTCTTTAGGTAGCTTCCTGTGTGGCCTTTTCCTTGCTCTAAGTTGAAATAGAGAATTGTTGAAGACCAGATTTATTTCCTAAAGTCTTCCTTAATCGTTACCTTCTGAATGCCCATTAGAAGCTCTTCATCAGCAGTTTACGACCTTTCCACGCTAAATGGTTCAGACAGAGTCATAGCAGGTAAGGAGAGCTGTGCCTCCCATGGGAAGTTTGGAAGAGCAGACTTGGCCTCAGGAGACTGCAGGGCAATGATGGAGGTGACTCCTCTTGTGCCCCAGGGCTTGGCTGGGGAACCTGCACAGTCCCCGCTCTCCACCCCGCTGCAGCTCTGCCTCCTGCATCAGGAACTGAAAGGGCAGGTTCCACTCTGCTTTGTCAGTTTGGAGCAACCTATTGCTCCCTTGTGCCACCTCATCAGGGCCTGGCCTGGACCTCTGTGGTGAGGGTCTTCCAGCATATACAAAAGACAGAAATACACACAAGATCCAAATTTTGATTTCTTTCATAAATCAGGCCAATAGTTTTCATCCCACATTGTCAGGTAACTTCCCAGTATCCGTCCATACTCATAAATGCGGAGCAGCTGGTATGCCCAAGTCTTGATGGACGCGATAATGTAATTTATGTTTCAGCTGATGAAAAAGCCTGTCTGCTCCTAAACTCCCAGAAACATGCTGCACTGATGAGAGGTGGTATCACAGCACCGGCAATAAGAACCTCACAGGTTGCAGCAATTGTACTATAAGTAGACGCCTTTCCAAGTAGAGTCTTGGACCATGGAGAAGCAAGAGCGGCCCCAGTTTCCTCAAGTCACTGTAGTGTAAATTAGAAAACTCCTGCTTGACTTGACCATTGGACTTCTCTTCCTTCAGAACATCTCCCTAAATTAGATCATCTCTTCTGCTGCAATACTCAAGATGCTTATTAAACAGGAAAAAAAGCAGGAGTGTTTGATCTGCACCATAATTTTTGTCACCTGTTAGGTGAAATACGCTAATAGATCATTTAAATTTTGTAGTAGAAGCCCTTCTTCAGTAGTTTATGACCTTTCCATGGTAAATAGTTCACATAAATTTCAGTTAACATGGTTCGCTATCAAGAATAAAGCTTAGGAAAAAAACATTTGTTTTGTCCAGCCTCAATTGAACTTTGAATAGCACCAGCTTCCTCTGTTTTGGAATGGGAAATTTTACAGTGGATGGGCAGGAAAAAGGCCTTCCCTTCTGCCTTGAATCCACCTCTTTCCATCTCCACAAAAGTGCACCCAACTGCAGTCACACGACAAGCTTCCAAAAGCAATCCCATTTGCACAGAGCTGCTACAACTCTGCACTCCAGCAAAAGCAAGGCTTCTCTTGTCCTGTTTTCTCTCCGTGCAGGCATGGGCACCCGTGGCAGTGCCCTGTGGTCCTCCAGCCAGATTACTGATTCACAGCAAGGTAATAAGAGAACGAGAAAGCTAACTACCTGAAATAAGAAGATAAAGGTAATGGAGCAGAAACAGAATAGGAAATATGAGACATTTTATTGTTGCTGTAACTGCCTGTTCCTAGCATTTTTTGACCCCGTGATTGTCTCGCCTGAGATTCAGATCTCTTCTAAGTTAACAGAGCTGCATAACCCCCTGCACGTTTCAGGGTGTTTGTGTTTCCTTCCCTCTGGGGAGCACTGTTCTCTTTCTGAGAAAGAAAAAGATAACCTCATGTCAGTGTGACAGAAACTTGGGAACTCAGCTGCGTCTTAGCCAAATCCCCAGCTGAGATTAGAACCGAGTTTGAACCTCAAAGCAAGGGTAAATCTGAATTTGTATCCTCAGCTTATGCTGGAGCTCAACGCAGGCAGCCAAAAATCAATGCACTCAAGCTAAAAGCTTCAGTATACTGAGTCCCCCAACCAGCTTGCACCTGATTTTTTCCACCTTTTCTTTGGCTCTGAGCAGTATTTTTCAATCAGTAACGTACCGGGGTCACAGAAGGCTGTATATCCTCACAAAGAACCCTGAGGACCCTCATTAACCCAAGGAATTCATTTTAGATCTTGTCTATTATGCAAATAAGAGGTACAATTTGTTCTCTTTTTCTGTGTAGAATTATTGATTTATGCAACTCCAGGTTAGTCTCAACAACATACTTTTTAATTAGGAAAAAAAATGGGTGCAGAGTTAAAAAAAGGAAAACTGAACCATAGTTTTAAATAAACAAAATGTAGATGCAAATGCACCTAAAGGTGTGATATGGTAATTATATTGATGACACAATTTCTATTCCACACTAACTACTAAAGTAAATTGGATGGAATGAATGAAGAAGTATTTATTGTCCTAGGATTGATTGAATAAGCAAAATATACTTATTTTGATATTCTAAAAATGGAATGTTCACTGGGGATTTTATTCAATTATGGAGTTTTTAAATACCTCAAACTGTATCCTTTCTAAAATCCATAGCGACAGGTCCTTCCAAACAGATTAGTTCTCACCAGCCCGTTCATACATCTCAGACCCAGCTGTGACTCAGCTGCTGCAGGGGAGAGGGACAGCAGTCTCCAGCCACCCCCACCAAGGCAGGCTGCCACCAGGTCTACCGGGGCAGCTCCAGGGCTCTCTGCATGTACCTCGGTACCTGCTGCTGTACTTCTTGGCACTCATCCAGTTTTCTTCAGAGAACATGAATAACAAGCTGAGGAACATGTTAAAAATCACATATATAAAGCCAGTTTTCCTTGCAGCTCATGGAAAAGCTTGGAGCAAGCCAAGAGCAAAAATAAATCAGTTGAGATGCCATTAGTGCCACGACGGTAAACCTGTAGCAGAAACGCTGGCATCTGAACATGGTGCTTCATCGATGGCACATGTACAAGAGTTGCGACTTCTCCCTGCTGCTGCCCAAATCGCAGGATATTCAGGTACAGACAGCAGGAAGGCCAGAATATATGGAAAGGTGGAGGAAGAATCCTTGAATATAAAAGAGTTGGGAGGCGTCATCAAGGAGAGGACAGGGCTGAATATTAGCAAGAAGCGAGTTTTTCCTCCAAATGGGAAGGCCTGCACACACAGTAACTCCAGTGTGTTGCAGAGGTTAACACTGTTAACTTTGATGCATACTGTGTATTTATCCACCAGAATTCATAGATCCCAGGTGCGCTCAATTTCAGTTTGCCAAAAAGTCTCTAAATAATCATACGAATGGCAATTGTGGGCACAAAAGTTAGATGTTTGCATTCGATGCTCCAGATTCTGGTTATCTTAAAAAAAAAAAACCAAACCCAAAACCAAACGCATCTTGTTTTCCAGATGGGACTTCAGACTCATTCGTAACCTCCATATCTCATCACGCACTTCAGTCAATGTGGGTGGCTTCCTTTTCAAGTACCTTGATTGATGTGGTTACCGGGCTCACACAACTGGTTTGAAAATTATTACACACTCACTCAGAGAGAAACGGTTGTCATCAGCAAGCCCCTATTTCTGAGCAGAAATGAAAAACCCAGGAAAGATGCGTTTCTTGTTTGCTTTGCAATATTAAGTCAAATTTCCAGGTCTTTTAGTAACAAGTTCAAAGGTGTCACGTTTTCTAGTGAGACAAATAACACCGTTTTAGGTTTTCATCCCCATAATCAAGTCTTTCCCTCCCCAAACCCTGAATGTTGTCTGTAGACTTAAATACTTCAGTTTTGACTCCTCAACAGCAAGAGTGGAAACTTTGAATTAGCTAAGATAAATAAATTACACTTTGCATAATTAAGCATTTAAGACAATGATATAGTTGTTTCTTGTAGTTAAGTTATTCTAAACAATATTATTTTACTTGATCGCTGCAGAAAGCGTTCAATGCTTATCTATAACTATATAGAATTGTCATGTGGGTACCTCAACCATCTTAGTAGGAAAAAAAGGTTTTAATTAACCTCCAGTTAAGTCAAATAAATGAAATAAGAAAAGAGCTAAAACCACATAAATCATGTAAGACTTGGTCATATTTCCCATTATGATCTCAGCTATTCCACACACCGTACTGTCTGTCCTGGAGTCATCCTATGCTTTCTGACAAAGGCATTCCAGCCCTTTGGCAAATAAATATGTCTGGAGCCATCCTGGTCACTTAAATTCAGCTGTTGATATTGCATTGCTCTAACAGAACGTTATGTAAATACTGCTGTATGTACACGTGTAAATTGTTCATTTTTTTTAATGTGTTTGCCAGATTTTCACCACTAAAACTTTGGCTTTCAAGACCAATTTTTTTAAAAAATATATATCCAATCCCTAATAATTAAAGAGATCTAAAAGGTAATCACGTCAAAATCAAATTATTTTGCTTTCTTAAAAACTACTCTTTTTTTTTCTCTCTAATGCAGAATAGGTTGGGGGGGGGGGGGTTGGGTTGGTTTTTTTGTTTTTTTGTTTTTTAACAGAAAATTTAAGAATCTTGATGCAGGTATTCACTTACCATGGCTTAAACAAGAAAAGGCAAACACCTAACATGGAGCTATATGAAATAAGAAATATCCTGTACTGAAATAAGAAAGAGATAGTGCATATGATCTAATATCCTCTTGAGCCCAGGTTACAGTCACATTGCAAGGCTCCTTTACTCCCCATTAGCTTCCCTGCTTAACTTCTTGGGTGACAGGGAAGGGGACTAGAATGGATTAATGTGGGAATGCTCCACTTTTGTGGTAATGTAACTGTGGTTTAACTATTTTTTTCACAATAAGGTAAACAATGGAAAAGACCTGAGGGGTTGTGAAATATCCATCTTTAGAGAACTCAGAATTTGACTGGAAAATGAGCCATTTTGACCTCCAGAGACCATTCCACACTAAATTATTCTGTGATTCTCTGAACTTTGGGGTTTACAATCTAATAAAACAGTTGATTGAAAGGTTAGTATTTGTCTGTATCTTTGGACAGTTAT
The DNA here is from genome assembly GCA_008711295.1 of Anarhynchus alexandrinus. NCBI lineage: Eukaryota > Metazoa > Chordata > Aves > Charadriiformes > Charadriidae > Anarhynchus > Anarhynchus alexandrinus. Next base: position 10,467,658 of record VUYV01000002.1, read on the forward strand.
ACTTTAAACCAAACAACTCTGTGATCAGCCACACTTAACTGGGAGCATCTCTCAGACAGGGGCTGGTTCAAGGCAGAAGCTGCTTCACCCACAAGCAAAAGGGCTCCCCCCAGCAACATGAGTTTTGCTGAGGCACCCAGAGCTGTTCTTCTGAGTCTACCTGCCACCCGCGCTCCCTCCTGCATGTTGTTTCAAGTTTAAACATCTCTTCAAGTATAATTTTTCACTGCAAGAATACAAAACTATCATATTCCCCTTCAGTGCAGCTTTCAAAATGCATTGGTTGCTTTTTAACTCATTAGGGCTCTGAAATGTTTTTCAAAGCATTTTCTGTATACTGTCAGTGGGAGTTCACTCAACCCACCAGTTTAGCAGTTCCTTCTGGGGGGGTTCACATGTTAAGTGGTTGCTGTTGGATCAGTTAGCTAATGAGTATGTCAGCCCAGAAGAATGACGTGCAAGACACTGCTACCCACCCATCTGGAAATTATTTGGACAAGTAAAACTGCCCTACATATGTGCCTCCATCCACGCTGGGCACAGAGATGAACGTATCACTTGGGCTGATCTCCAGAAGCGATCTCAGAAAGCACCAGCCAGAGAGGAGGAAAAGGGCCGGATGCATGAAGCAGTTCCCTTTGGCAGCATCCCCAGAAATGTTTTACTGACGTTTCTTGCACTAAGATGCTGGCAGGTTTACAAATGGCATATATTGAAGAACACACCATTGTGATACAGTGTGATAGCAAAGAGCTGGACTGATAGGCTCCCAGGCACCATCTCATTACTTTGGCTATCAGAGTTATTGCCATGGATCACAAGCTCTAAGAATGCAAATCTCAGCTTCAAAATGTGCATGTCAAACTATTTAAAAAAAAATAATTAAAAACCAAAAACCCTGCTGAAACCAAGCCTTTCCTATAATTGGTGAAAGGGATGAAGACAGTCTTTGCTGAAGACAACTGCCTAGCTCCTGAGCACTTTGATTATCGATGATGTCAGGAATATTGCTTACCTATGTTGGAGGCATACTGCTCTCTAACATGTAAATCTCCTATCACAAGATTCTTACTGGAGAAAGCTATTCAATCACAGCAAGAATCTGCTTGTGTTTAAAGAAGGCAGCTGAAAGTTCAAAAATAGTTATAAGGTACGTCAAACAGCCAATGCATTAACCAGTCACTTGCCTTACTCTCTCGAGGGCTGTGAAATATTCAGTTTTACTGCAGCAAAAAGAGACTAGCAATACAATCTTTTCATCTGCCTGTGCTTTCTGTCTGGGATTTAATCCTGCATATAGATACACAATATTATTCCCAACCAAGCTATCTGTTTTGCATCACAAAATGAACCATTCCCTATTTGCAGGGGCTGTCAGTTATCTGTGTTTTGTTAAGCATAAAGCAATACTTGCTATTTCAAATCCCAGACTGCCGACAGTCACTTCTTAGGAATGTGAATAAAGTGGCTTGAATTATTTAGAATAGCGAGTAGATTGGATTATCCCATTGTTCCATTTCTACAATTAAATCAAGATAAGAAATGAGCTTTTGGTTAAGTAGATGCTAGCTAACATTTGACCCTGATTGAGACTCAAGCAGACTCAACCCTTGCTTCTTTAAGGAATGAATTATGATACTCCAAAATAAGGGAGGTGAAAAATAGGGTAATCTGAAAAGCATTTTAGGAACAAGAGATGAGATAATCCAAGCAGTTGGGACATGTTTAAGCAGAATATAAAATGTAGTTGAAGCAGAGTTTTATTGGTACAGGTCTGCCAGAGAATACATCTCTTGGATAAAACTGACTGTGAATGCTAATAACTGCTGCTTATGTAGCTGAAAATTAATATAAGTGCTTCCAGAAAACAATTCAGTAGGCTGAAAGATATACTGGTTTTTTTAATCAGGTGTTTACTCTTTTCATTCAGACCTTAAGAGACATAAGATATCCCTGTATCCTTCTTCAGCAGAATACTTTATTTCATGTTAAGTTTCTCATTTCCCTATAATCAGCATAGCTGATTCACAGCACTATGGTTACTCTATACGTGCTCCAAGTACAAGTAATCATTTATGAGGGTTTTTTTTCTCTGGTGCTGGCATCTTATTCTTTAAAAGCACAATATATTGCATTTTTTCAGAGAAAAAAAATTCCTAGAGATCTGCCCCATCATAAGCATATGATAGAATTACTAATATAATATAAAGAGATTCAGCAAGCTGGAATAAGACCTGTCCATACCTGCCCAGAGATAAATAGTAACAAATCCTTAAGAGAAAAAACATGGCACTAGAAAATGAAACTTCAAAGCAGTTCTGAAATTCTCCATCATAAACCGAGGACAACAAAGTTGTACACAACTTGTACTTAATAAAACTGCTAATATTTAAGACACGTTTATCTCTAAAGAACCTTTTTTTCTGAAAGCATAAAATAGTTTTCCCTTATGAGTTACGTCAAAGATGAAGAAAATATGTAACATTACTGTAAAAAAAGCTAGAAATACAGATTTCAAAAAACAAACATGGCACCTGGAGTCAAGTTTGATGGGCATCTTTTCATTAACTGTTTTGATGTATTCAAAAGATTACACTGATATATCTCCAGTTTGCTGAAGCCACTTCTACTAAGTAACAGCTCACTTTTTTGACTACCTTTAGTCAATTGCATTATGAGTCAAGGCCAGTTTTTAACTTGCCGTTTTCTGTTTTCCATGGGATACTGTGAGTGGTGTTCCAGTAAAGATTCATGGAAACACCAAACTACCCAAAAGTTGTCAGACCTTGTCTTGAAAACACCCATTGGACCTGGATCTTAAAACATGTTTTTTAAAAAAAATCTCTAAAAGCACAAACAACTGTATTTTGTAGTGTCAGTAACTATGTTCAGTAATAAAGACTATTTGGATAGCAAATGAGGTGCCTCAGAGAACAACAATAGTAGCCCTGGAATAAATTCCCAGAATAACCAAGGAAACAAGCCAGCTCTCTTCTCAAAACCACTTTTTCTAACACACCCATAAATAAGAAACATTTAGAAACATAAACAACATTTTACCACTGGAAAGCATTGCAATGTTTATACAAATTTCCCATAGGGAGAACAAAAAAACGTGTATGTAACAGATTAGTCACATTGCTAAGTGCTCTGCTGAGGAACACTCTAGGCCACGGGTAGAACTAGATGGAACAGTCCAGATTCAACACTTAACTAACAAAACAGAGTTTCATGATTTTTTTTATAACATAAACTTTCTTGAATGAAGGGGAAAAAAGTCCATTTTAGACAAAAAAAGAAGATACAGACAGTGTGTAAGTAAATATAGTAAAATAACAGCCAAGTGAAGTAAATCTTTACCACCAGGGAGTTGAGGAGGAAGCTGAGTGGCAATGAATACCCAATTTCCCTAACTTACCCCAATTACAGAGACAAAAATAAACTCAGCCAGTCCAGAAGACTGCAGCGTGTCCTGTGTTATTACTTCTTGTATACAGGTGTGACAGTTTGGAGACTATGCTCATGTCAAGTTCTCAATTCCACAATTCCATTCAATTTGGAAAATAATCTTTAGTATGGATTGGAGCATTCATTCTGTAGCAGCAGCTTGACACTTAGGCAGAGACCACGTCTGGAAAACCCTGACAAAGACACCAGTGCCCACAGTTACTGAATGGCTTAACCCCAGAAAAAGAATGGATTTACAACCAGAAAAGCCATTAGCTTTTCAGTGAGTTTCTTCATAGAAACTTGCCTGAGTAAGAGTCTGGGAGTTCTGCTGCATACACACAAATATAAAATCTGCAGTTTCTCTTACTGCTAGTCCAAAACCGACACTGTAGAGTCAGTTTTAAAGGTTTTGAGCCAAAGAATTCAGTTCACTACTAAAAACAACAGCCTGGCAGGAGGAAAAGCAGACAGACAAGAACCAGGAATAAGCTCTGGGAAACCTGCAGCTCTCCTGAGAGCGCAGAGAGCAAAGGCAGCGCTCAGCACAGCTTGGGGCATTGCAGCCAAGCAGGCAGGTGGCCTCTGAGGGAGCCACCCCAGCCGTGACGAAATCCAGAGCACCAGCAGCCACGTGTCAAAGCCAAGAAAGGGATAGCAGACCTGAAAGGCTGGTCTGACCACGCATAGCACATCTTGGAGAACCAGACCTGGAAACAGTGTATGGGAGCATGTGTTCAGATACTGGATCTGCTCACTGCTGTCCAGACAGTGTCATGGCTGCTCTTGTAAAAAACATCCTGACAGTTATGTTTTGGAAGACGTGCCTCGTAAGGCACTTGCATAGGGAAGAAGATCCCTGAAACTCATTTTCACTTGAGCTTTCACCATCTCTGCATGGGTATCTAGTTTCAACTAGGATCTATGTTTTCCTTAATTTTCTCCATCCTTTTCAATGCAAATGATGTCCTACTTAGTGTCTCCCTAGGAACTAGGGTCTGAAAAAACAATTAGGTTTTGTCTTATTGATTAACCAAAGCAGGAGGCACTGTTTAGTATTTTAACATGGTCTTGTTTTCTTTTTTTTTAGAGCAGTTTCAAAATGATACATTTATGATCTTATGCTCTTAACATATTTCAAAACTCTCATCTGAAAGAGTATGCAAATCAAGTTTCAGTGTCTGGAGTGCCCAGTCTAAGTATTCTATTTTAACAATTTCAAAAGTTGATGCTCTGTTCTTTACCACATATTAAGTAAATCTTTCTGCTATGTATCCCTTACAAAAATTTAAGCTCATGCTCTTGAGAAGTACAAGTGCTAAGAAAAGAGTGGACACCTACAGGATAAAAAATTATTAGAGCTATAAGAGTTCAGGCAATCCTTATTCTCCCTTGGCTTTTTCAAATATGCCAGGTTTGGAGAGAGGGATTCAACCATTCCTCCAGTGGTCTACTCTGCATATAAGGCTGTCCTGGTTTGAGGTAAAACAGAACCAATTTTCTTTTCAGTAATTTTACTTTTCACTTAAGCCTCTTCCAACTAACTGAACTCTCCAAAACTAACGGCATATTTTTAAGACAGTGCTCTGCTCCCAGATTGATACGGCCTGATTGTTTCTAATTTATCATAGAATGGTTTAGGTTGGAAGGGACCTTGAAGATCATCTAGTTCCAACCCCCCTGCCATGGGCAGGGACACCTCCCATGAGACCAGGTTGCTCAAAGCCCCATCCAGCCTGGCCTTAAACACCTCCAGTGTTTGGAGGTGGGGCATCCACAACATCTCTGGGCAGCCTGTTACAGTGTCTCACCACCCTCACAGTAAAGAATTTCTTCCTAATATCCAATCAAAATCTGTCCTCTTTCAGTTTAAAACCATTACCCCTCGTCCTATTGCTATGCTCCCTGATATAGAGTCCCTCCCCATCCTTCCTGTAGGCCCCCTTTAAGTACTGGAAGGCTGCCATAAGGTCTCCCAGGAGCCTTCTCTTCTCCAGGATGAACAGCCCCAACTCTCTCAGCCGGTCTTCACAGGAGAGGTGCTCCAGCTCTCTCATCATCTTTGTGGCCCTCCTCTGGACTCGCTCCAACAGGTCCGTGTCCTTCTTATGTTGGGGGTCCCAGAACTGGACACTGCTCCAGGTGGGGTGCCATGAGAGTGGAGTAGAGGGGGAGAATCACCTCCCTCCACCTGCTGGCCACACTTCTGATGCAGCCCAGGATGTTGTTGGCTTTCTGGGCTGCAGGTGCACATTGCCAGCTCATGTGGAACTTCTCATCCACCAACACCCCCGAGCCCTTCTCTTCAGGGCTGCTCTCCATCCATTCTCCTCCCAGCCTGTATTTGTGTATGGGATTGCCCCAACCCATATACGGGACCTTGCACTTGGCCTTGTTGAGCTTCATGAGGTTTTTACAGTCCCGCTTCTCAACCCTGTCCAGGTCCCTATGGATGGCATCCCTCCCCTCTAGGAGGGAAACTGTATGCAGAGAGGCTCTTGCTTATATGTATTGCTATAACACCCAAGGGCAGCTAACTTTGTTACTTGCCCTGTTGGAGGGTCAGAAGTGGAAAAGCGTAGAGGGGCCACACCTGCAGGAAGGAGTGGACAGGACAGGTGACCCACAACTGACCAACAGGGTATTCCATCCCATCTGCCTCATGTTCAGTATAAAAGCTGAGGGATCAAAGGGTCAGGCTCTTTCTTCAATGGCCGGCATCTGAGGAAGACTCTGTTCATCTACCCTTGATCCCAATCTGTGCATTCCTGAGTCCAGATCCAGAATCCAGTTGCTGCCTGTTGCTGAGTCCAGTCTCAGACTTTCCCAGTGCCTGCCAGTGATGTGATCACCATCATGGAAGTTCGATACTGGTTTTGTATACATTGTATATATGTAACTATTTTATTTTTCTATTATTTTATTAATATTTTCATTAAAGTAGTTCAGTTTCCTTCTAAACTCCTAAGTCTTGTTCTGTCTCTTCCTCATGTCCCTGAAGGGAGATGGGTCAGAGAGCATCTGTATGTTCGTTTCAGTGGCCAGTCCAGCCCAAACCATGACAAAGGCAGACACAGCAAGCCATTAATACTGAGAGGAAGAGATTTTATATCTACAACACATACTCTGATACACTTGGAAAAGAACTATTTTTGCCTAATATTTAACCTCCTATGCAACTATGCATTGCTTACAAAAAAATGCTCTAACCTTATTCTCAGTGCTGTACAAGCATGAAAAGGCTTGTAAAGTCCATGGCCAAGTCCTGGCTTGGATGTTTATTGTGAAAGTTACAGTAATAATTATAAAAAACACATATCTAATAACCATGGTTTCACCTTACCCTAATTTACACAGTGCGGTTTCCCAGGCAACAGACTAGTCCAGAGAGTCTGTAGACCTCTGAAAATATGAATGGTTGCAGACTGAACCTACGTCAATTGACACAGGCTTGCTTTTCTTAGCCACCTGGCATGTGCTGCTCAGTAGTAATCTCTGTACTTGCTGCGATGTACACTTTGTATGTTCAAACCCAGTATACTAATTAACTTTGATTTTCCAAGGCAGCAGAAAACTTTTTCTGGTTAACAAAGAAGTATAAAAATGGGTGCACACAGGTTTGTGAGCTCCCCTCACTCCCCACTGCTTTCCTAAGTGCACACAGAAAAGAAGAAACTTTCACAAACCCCAGATTTGCCATCTCTTCAGAAACTTTTGGACTGAACTGAATCATTTCTACTGTCCCATAAAGCCAAAGCCTATCTATAATACTAGTGAAAGAGAAAAGCCGACAAAATGGATGTTTCTGGCACTCAGAATCTTCATAGCCTTTGGCTTTCCTAAGCATTGCAAGAAGCAATTTAGTTACTCTAGGATTGCTACATTTAATTAGGACGAATAACAGTGTCAAAAAGGAAAAGGTACCAAATCTGTTAACTATGCCTTCATTGCTCTAAAGCATACCTGAGGAGAAAGCAACCTATGACCTGCAAACACATGCACAAACATCTCTCTTCTTCCAAGCTGTCCTTTGTGGAGAGTCCAAGAAGATAAACCAGGTCTACAGTAAGGATTTTCACTGCTATATGCCCATTCCTCAGCTGAACTTAGCGTACGTGGTAGATTAAAGTAAGGAGCAACATAACAGCCAGTTATAACTTTCCTGGTTTTGGATATTTTTTTTTTTAAATCTCTCAGGATTGATATAAACTGTGCCCCTTGAAACCTGATGCATGTTATAACCTGTTTTTTCTTACATTGGTCATGTATCTTCTTCACAGTCTTGCCAATGAGGCAGTGCAAGAATCAGCATGTCAGAGACTCCTCACAGCAGCGAAATTCCCATTTAGCTCCGTAGGCTGCTGCCTGTCTCCACACACTACACAGATGGAAGACAAGTTCACAAGCTGAAGACAATTTACCAAGATCTAAGAGTTCAGCCGAGCACTAAACATGGATTTCTCTTACCGATCACTCACACGTGCAGTCTTTGACATAAAATTTCTCTATGGAAAATTGTCATATATAGCATGACTTAATACTCACTTTTAGGTTGTAAGTCATACGTACAAACTCACTTCTTTTGTGTTAGCCACTATTGCATATTTAAAAATAGTGTGTTACAATAGAACAGAAACCCAGGAAAAGACAACATAAAATAGGGCAAATGGTTTTTTTCCTGGTTTGTTCAGTTTGCCATCATAAAAATAAGGGGTTTTATCTTTACTATTATTATTTTTTTCTGCAGATCACTGTAAATATAAGCTAAGATCTGATACCTGGCGTCATATCTGCATTCACTATCACCATCCCAGTGTAAAACCTTTTAGCCTGGCCTGAAAATACATTAAGATTCCTGGAGCTACTATCTGAGGAGAAACTTTGTGCATCTCAAGATAAGTCTGTGTGGTTTCACTGCGGGTAAGTCAGAATGCTATTTATTTTTTATTTAACAGTTCTGATTATGTTCTATGAACTAAAGCAATATCCAGCTAATGTTCTTGGTTTTTTTCTGGCTACACATCAGAATATCAGATGTATAGCCAGATAACAGAAATCAAAACTTTCCCTTCTTACCAGCCTCCCCTCTAAATCAGTCACACTGTGTATACTGAAGGAGTCTTTTTTAGAAGAAAGTTATCATAGGGACATAGTCACTTTTAAAAAGTGGTTGATGTTCAAATAAGCTGAAAATCCAGTGAGAGAGATTTTTTCGGAAAGCAGAATGTCTATTCTTTTGTGTATAGAGACCGGCAATAAAAGGCAATAAAGTGTTCCCCTCGCTCCTCTTATCCTGAGCAATAGATTTTCCCAGTGTAATAGACACCTAAAAACATCAGTTGCCAAAGAGTTAAAGGCACAAGAGCAATTAACGGTTCAAATCAGAAGTGTTAGCACACCAAGGTGGAAGGAGTGTGAACTTCTGCTGTGCATCCTGAATTTCTACTGCTGCAGAGTTTCAGTTTTTCCACTTCCTCTTTTTTCTCACTTTCAGGTTTCCACTGCTGGGAATTATAGGGAGATAATGTGAAAAATTTAGCACAGGATGACACTACACTGTTTCTAATCAGAGTACTTCTGTACATCATGTCCACCTGTGTTTTCCGACAGCCATTTTAATTTTAGGAACATCTATTTGGGTTACTAGTAACTGAATTTGATTTAAACTCGGATTACAGTGTGGAGTCAACTTTATTGTCAAGAGGCATTTTACAAAAGGGAAAACAGTAAATATTTAAGAATTTTTGGAAGAGCTCTCAAGTCTGATAATGCCCTCTACTGAATTGCCAGGTAGCCCAGGAGTATAAAGCGATATTAAAATGAAAGGGGGGGGGGGGGGGGGGGGGGGGTTTCAAACACAAAGGGAATGT